>JAMZAV010014612.1:0-13981 GCA_024449915.1 Sweltsa coloradensis | reverse complement strand
CACTACTAGGCCTACCCCAGCTCTTAACCATTCCAATGTGGTTCCTCCTTTTCCATTGAGCCACCTCCACCCATATATCATTCTCTGTGTTTATACTAACTTATTACTTATGGTGCATCTCCACCGGTTTTTATGCCTAACCCCAATCTTACGCCGAGAGGTCTGCTTGCTTTTGATACAGTTATAACTTTCTGTCTCAATTTCCTTGGCTATTGTTTGTATGCATATTCCTACCTTTTCTTCTTTCCATGCCAATCTCTCATTGCTGCACCCACACCACCATTCACTTTTCTTTTTTCTTCTATACTCCTTTCCATTGACTCCCGCACATTTAAAAGGGACCAAATGGCACATGAAGTACACTGGACTCCCGCCCTAACTCTTTTCTCACATCCCCAAACATTGTGATTCTTCTTTTTGACTATTGACATTTAAACCACTGTTTACACCTTCTTCCACTGTCTTACTGTCGACCATCTTGTTTTATCAAATTTAAAACATTGTTACCAAGATAACTCCAAAAACAAAAACACTCTTCAAATGTCAAAAAAATTTAAATTTAAATCAACTTAAATTAGCACAATATGCATTAAAACTATCATCTATCAAAAAAACTGTTTTCAAATCTCTCACTACCTATCCATTTAAAGACAAATTAGATATTTCAAGTCACATGTAGCAATAGCTTTTCAAACCATTATTTGAAATATCCAGCAACCATCCTGTGCCCTTTTCAATGGAGAACTTGAAGGCGACCCATACAAATCCACCTCATGTCTTCAAGGTAGTACAAAACTTCATTTTTTGTTTCACATACTGTTCACACAAACCTCAACTTTCCCTTTAATACCAATTTACTTCACTACTGTTAAAATAAACCACTTTAAAACATTTAAATATGAGAGCATATAACATTAGTTTCAAGGCTGTAATAATAATAATAATAATAATAATAAAATATAAATTTAAAAAAAAATACCATTGTTTGCATGATCAAGCGTACCAATATTACTTTGATATTGTTTTGAGTTTGAGTTTTAATTTTCCATATTTCCGCCCGTCCCTAGTTGTAACGTAATGTGTGGGTGTGTTGTAGATCCTGGTGGTGATTGAGCCCCTGCTGATTGATGAAGACTACTACGCGCGTGTGGAGGGCCGAGAGATCATCTCCAACTTGGCCAAGGCCGCCGGCCTTGCTACCATGATATCCACCATGCGACCCGACATAGACAACATCGATGAGTACGTGCGAAACACCACGGCGCGAGCGTTTGCCGTGGTCGCGTCCGCCCTGGGAATCCCCTCGCTGTTGCCCTTCCTCAAGGCCGTGTGCCGCAGCAAAAAGTCCTGGCAGGCGAGACACACCGGCATCAAGATCGTACAGCAGATTGCTATACTGATGGGCTGTGCGATCCTTCCGCATCTCAAGAGTCTGGTCGAGATCATAGAACATGGTTAGTAGTGTCCTTAATCCTTATGCACTCGTTTGTGGCGGACGCCTTCACCATCAATCATAGCTTACAATACCCATCTGTGACCAGGGCATAAACCTCTGCTAATTATAAATGGCAAGAAATCCAGTGATGAATGTATTCTTCTCGCAGCTAGAGGCTAGTACGGTACGCCCACCTCATGTACGTTGACATTAAATTTTTAATTAGATTTATTTAGTTGTCCTTCTTTGTAAATCAGTTTCTTTAACTGAATAGTATTTAGGTAGACGTTAAATAATAAAATAAAATTACCGTTAATAGTTGCCGCGCCTTGCCCTACATCAACCAAACTTGGAAATAAATATTTCCTTCTAAAGTTTAGTGAGCCTACTACATTCACGGTTTTTACATCGTTATTGAACTAGAACTCATTTTTATTTGTTTAGTTGATTAAGATTGAATCAGGAATATTGCCAACAAAATAATCCTTGGTTTGGGTAGTATGTCAAGGTTTTAAATAGGGTTGCCGTTCGATAATCGATATATCGATCGATACGATTATTTCCCGAAAAGATCGGTAATCGATTGCGTCTTCCCGTATCGATTATCGATAATCGAATTTCTCGCCCGCCCGAGAATTTGAATTTACCGCCTGCTCTGCAGAACTTCATTATATAGTACCAGTCAAGACATTAATCGCTTTATTCCGTGAAAAATGCGCTCACTGCGAGATCTACTACACTCGTAAGGCGTGAGGTACGAAGCGCCTGCACTGTGCAATATAGGCCACCAGCATGACGCGTGTGTGTTATGGGCCGGCCCGGCTCGGGCGGCAGGCGGGCTGCATTCCCGCGCCGATCAGGCGCTGATTGCACAACCTCGGCGCGTCACGGCCAAGCAAGGTCAACAAGTATTTTATCAAGATGCATTCCTCCCCATTCCACACCAACTCGTAATCGCTTTTCTTCTTTCCGTAGTGCTACGATAATATTATCTTATCGGTTCTCTCACACCAATATTACGTCGTCTTCCAAACAAATGTCTAACAATATTCATCTCGTCACGTAATAAATATCGGAGCATTGAATAGTTAAACTGATAATATCTCGTGAATGAATGAACGACAATCTCAACAAAAGCTGAAATGGAACTTCCAGAACCAAGATTTCCAAGAAGAACGACCTTCACTAAGACAACGGGTGCTGGGTAGCATAGCGCGGTCTGTCTACTCCACTTAGCTCGCTCTTGTCGCGCCGGCCAGACGCGTGGGGGGGGGAGGGGGAGCTCGGGAAAAACCCTGTTCTGAGCAAATAGAAGGAACAAAAGGATGCACTCGCAAAAGGTCCAAGGTCCACGTCGGTATACGAGCAAGTTTAGGCCTAATTTTGATTCGATTATCGATTATCGATCGATATTTTTTTAAAACGATTATCGCGATCGATAATCGATTTAACTGGTCCGATTATCGATACTGAAATTCGTATCGAACGGCAACCCTAGTTTTAAATGACATGATATGTATGCCTATGTAGGCTACTGTACCGTATTGTACAGAATATAGGCCAACCTTTTTTTCATTATATTAAGTCTCGAAATCCCTCCTCGTCCTAGATGCGAGCATCGGCTTTTTCCTAGGGCTGGGCAAAAAAATCGATATTTCGATATGATATCGATAATTGGAAAAAATTTCGATATCGATATTTGATTTCATATCGAAATATCGAAATTTACACAAAAAATGCAATTTTCAAAATTTTGGTGGAGGTGCCGGGTAGGTAGTCTAAATTAAATTACCCTGGCTGATGCATTTGCTGGAGGTGCCGGGTCATAAAACGCAATTGTGATCGTAAATAGGTCTATGGTTACACCTTATCAACCCTATTTGGCCAAAATGATGAAAAATAACACTAAAAAAAAATTGAAAAAATTATTTTTGATTTTTTTTTTTTTTTAGAAACAATTACATTTCGATACATCGATATCATATCGAAATTTTTCGTGTGATATCGATAATCGAATGATATGTCATAGCCCAGCCCTACTTTTTACGCACCAATTTTAACCGCCAAGTTCCAGTGCCGTGACAAGGAAATAAGTATAGTTTACCGCTTCCGTCTTGACGCTGCGCCAAGAATACAGCAGGCACTGTGTACGTGCGATGGTAATTCCAGGCCTACTGACGAATGAAGTGTGATGCAGAACAGCTGACTGGGCGATAAGAACCGGTACGCGTAAAGATATATCTACGTCATCACGGGCTCCGCAGAAATAGACCGCAGGAATAACGGCTCATAAAATAGAATAAAAAACTTATTTCAGCCCGGCCCATATTATCCCGAATTAATGGGTCTCAACTGTAATTTACTTTCTTCTTTTATGTAGCCTACAATACTTTGCATAAACTTTGTAGATAATGTGCATTTTTCCTTTCAATTTCTTAAAATAAATTGTTGATTATGATTGTAATTTTTTTGTTTTCTTTTGTTATTTCTTTAAATATAACTTTTTTTAAATTTTGATGACCAAATTTAGTGGGTAGGCCTATATTTGGGACAATACGGTATATAATTTTCAACCAAATTTTACAGAGTTGTTAATCTTGTTGTGTTCCAGGCTTGGTGGACGAGCAGCAGAAAGTCCGTACGATCACTGCCTTGGCAATCGCTGCCCTGGCTGAGGCTGCGACACCGTACGGTATCGAGAGCTTTGACTCCGTGCTGAAACCACTGTGGAAGGGTAAGTCATTGGCTAGAATTAAAGCTAGGTACATTGTTAGTTTTTTAGTAGATGAAGAAAATCTGTAGGCCTATTATTTGTGGGGTTGATAAAAATGGTAGTCACCGTACCTATAAAGTGGTCAGTTATTATAATTTTATTGCCCTCAGATTTGTTACTGTATTTGACAATGACATATTTCAGATTTTAAATTTCTTGAATTTTTTAATTCACACCATGTAGGTTAGGCCTATACCCTCTACACCAAATTTCTTGCAGTTTAACTTAACTTTGAACATTCCATTTAAAATTAATAATATGCCTACACAGAAAATCTTTTTGATTTGTAGACATAGGCTCTCATTTGGGGTAGGCCTAAACAAATAAATAGTTGTGCACAAAATTTACATTTTCAGTTTTGCACCAAGCTGTCAAAACCTAGAAAAAACTACTAGTAAAAGTATACTCAGAATATTTTTAACTGTTACTACTAGTTAATAAATAAGTTGTCGTTTTCCTAACATTGTGGTTCTAAGCAAGTTTCTAACCCGGCTCGTCTCTCCAGGTATCCGTACCCACCGAGGCAAGGGCCTGGCCGCGTTCCTCAAGGCCATCGGCTACCTCATCCCTCTGATGGACGCCGAGTATGCCAACTACTACACCCGAGAAGTGATGCTCATCCTGATCCGAGAGTTCCAGTCCCCCGACGAGGAGATGAAGAAGATCGTACTCAAGGTCGTGAAGCAGTGTTGTGGCACGGACGGAGTGGAGCCTCATTACATCAAGGACGAGATACTGCCTCACTTCTTCAAACACTTCTGGAACCACCGCATGGCACTCGATCGCAGGAATTACAGGTGAGCGATAAATAAGGCTGAACTTATTCTTTTCGTTTTCACTTTCCCATATTGATCAGTCCATTTGGTTTTGAGGTTAAGTTTTCTATTGTTGTTGAATTAAGTGATTGATTACCTACTGATTAGTTAAACGAAAGGTGATTTTTTGTAACCTCCATCTGTACCAGAAGAACAAAACATATTGTGGATTAAATGATTTGCCCCAGTCATATCAGCAGGCAAATATATAAATTGTAATTTAAAGATTTAGTTGTCTCCAACTAGCCTTGTCAATCATTGTGCCATCCACAAGTTAATCGATTAATTTAATATACCGTATTGTACAGAATATAGGCCGACCCCTTAACTTTGGTCATCGAAATTTAAAAAAAGGAATTTTTAAAGAAATATTTTTATTAAACGCGCCGTTATTCCTGCGGTCTGTTTCCGCGGAGCCAGTGCCATGGTCATTTTTCCCGCGCAGCCTATTGACGCGGAGCCCGTGATGACGTAGCGCTATGGCGCAATCTCCAAGCAGACCGGTTCATATTGCCAGTTATCTGTTCCTCGTCATTCTTCACTCATCAGCAGGCCTGCAGTAGGCCTGGAGATAGCGTCGTGTCCTCCATGCCTGCCGTATTGTTGGCGCAGCGCCAGACAGAAGCAGTGAACTATACGTATTTCCTTGTCACACGGCGCTGAAACTTGGTGTTTGAAATTAGCGCGTCAAAATGCCGATGCTTGCATATAGGCCAAGGAGGGATTTTGAGACCTAAAATAATGAAAAAAAGGTCGGCCTATATTCGGTACTATACGGTAACGGTCTTCTTTTTCAAATTTATTTTTATTGTTGGTTGCTCATTATTTGCTATCAGTGCCAGTAGGCATTGACAGTTTTTTTTTTGAATCTCTAGCAAAAGTATATCTCAGACCTACTGAAAATTTGTTCTGGGATCGGGTAGCGTACTAAATAAATAAATAGTAAATATATTTTATTTAGATGAATGTATTGTGTTTACCCAGAAGCCAGAACCCTTAGAGACAGAACTGTTTTGTGTTTTTATCTTCACATATATCTGTGTCTTCCCCAACTCACCTAGTATTGTTGTGTTCTTCTATTAGGCAACTGGTAGACACAACTGTGGAGATTGCCAACAAGGTGGGAGCCAGCGAGATCATCAACCGAGTAGTGGACGATCTCAAGGACGAGAACGAACAATACCGAAAGATGGTGATGGAAAGCATAGAGAAGATCATGGGCAACCTGGGAGCGGCAGACATAGACTCGAGGCTGGAGGAACAGCTGATTGACGGCATACTGTACGCCTTCCAGGAGCAGACGACTGAGGTGAGTGAGGGGTAGTGAGTAGGGGTGTGCGAACCTTGAATTTTTTTTCGAACCGAACCTCGAACCGAACCTTGAGAAAAATTTCGAACCTCGAACCGAACCTCTTGGAATATTTTTTAATTAAAACTAAATAAAAATAAAAGTAGGGACAAGTAAGGACAAGATAAAGGGAAACAAGAAACGGGATAAAGTAAAACAAAGTAAAATAGGCCTACAAATGAAATAGTGAGTGAAGAAGAAAAGAGGGAAACAGAGAACAAGACAGTTGGAAAGGAAAAGTAAAAATGGAATGAAAGATCATTAATTAAATGAACGTACAACGTGCTAGAGGGACGATGATAAGAAGGAAGGAAGGAAGGAGGAGGAAACAAACCTACCACCGACTAATAGTCAATTGTAGGAGATGAAATACCAATACCAATCTAATCAACAATTAGTAAATCACTAGGCTTGGCCTAGCGTACTCTTAATTTTTACACAAGCCCTAGGCCTAGGCCCAGGCCCTTCAAGTCTACAATTTAGGCCTAACTAGGCCTAGGCCTTTGTGTAGGCCTAGGCCCTACGCGTGTAAAATTAGGCCTAGGCCTAGGCCTAGGCTGCGTGCTAACGGTATTTTATTATCCAATTGACCAAAACTTCATAGCTTTTTAACTGATTCTTCTTTTGTGTTGATAAAGCTTTCTACATCATTTATTACGATAAACAATAACAGGATTTGGATGCGAGGACCGGGAGACGTGAATAGGCCTATAGGCTAGCTAGGAAGCCTAGGCCTGGACACGGCGTCGAAAATAAACATCCTTTATTGGTTTGCTTGCGTCTATATCACTAATATTTCCGATCAACTATCCTGAAGAAAGAATGTGGAGAATATTCCATTTGATCACTTTTTTACGTCTTTTAAACTCGTAGTTTGCGTGGTTTGACATTTTTTATGTTCCTTCCATCTTTACTTGCATTTCACTGACTTTGAAGGTCAAATTCACCATCGCCGAGCGTCGCGATTGGAGGAAACTAGTTTGCCATAGAGAGCGCTGGAGTGCATACGCGTGGTGCGCTCTATCGGCCATCGCTGGAACTTGTACTATAGGGCACGGGATATTCAAACGTGCTGAAATAGCATTTTCGCTACTTTCACGGAGAGGTTCGAGTTCGGTTCGAAATTCGAACCGGTTTGCACACCCCTAGTAGTGAGTTTTACAAGATGATCATGTAATGTATGAGGGAGGACCGATGCCTAGACTTCAAATTCATACAATTTGATTTGATCAGGTTTAAAATTGTCATATTGTGTTGCCGGCTCACAATATTGAATAGGCGATTACGATTTTAACATCAAACGGCAACCCTAGGCCTACGTACTTGGAAAAAACAAACTATTAATATGCCTGTTGTAATGTTTAATACTACTAATGAAATTACAATAAATAAACAATCAAATAACTCATCATCGTGAGGTGGTACGTGAATGTACCGTATTGTGCCGAATATAAGCCGACCCCCTAACTTTTCTTGTTGAAATATTAAAAAAACATATTATAGATAAGCATGTATCAGCTGGTAAGGGACTTTTGAGACTTAAAATAATGAAAAAAGGGTAGCCTTATATTCACGACGATACAGTATTTGTATGACATGTGACCTCATCTCTAGCTAGTAATAATGCGCCGTCTGTCTGTCCCTCGTAGGACGTAGTGATGCTGAATGGGTTCGGCACCATCGTGAACCAGCTGGGCAAGCGAGTGAAGCCCTATCTACCTCAGATCTGTGGTACCATCTTGTGGAGGCTCAACAACAAGTCGGCGAAGGTTCGACAGCAAGCGGCCGATCTCATCTCTCGTATCGCAGTCGTCATGAAGACCTGTCAGGAGGTACGTTGGATGTTCCATACTGTATGCTCAGTGCTCAATATGAATTAGAATTTGTTTTGTTTTGTTTTACATCCAAAACAATGATTATTTTATGGAACGAATAAGTACCAAAAGGTTAGATCATTCATATATCAGCAACCTTTAAGGCATGCTAGCTGTGAAATGCCATCTCACTGGCCTAAAGAATGATTCTATTAAGTGGTGCCTACTACTTATGTATGTCCCTATCTTATGCACATCTCATTCAACAAGCATAACGACCCAGGATGTCTTAGTAAGCAGTAAAATGTTTTTGCTGGACAATTAACAAGTGTGGTGTTTCAGATGAAGCTACTGGGAGACTTGGATGGTGTTCTCTACAAATACTTGGAGAAGATTATCTGAAAGTACTGGGAAGTATTCTGGGGGTTCTCAACGCATCGTCGCTCATGTATTTTATTTCTACATAGCCTGATATTTATGTTTGTGTGTATTTACCCGTGCATGCGTTTCTCTGAAAAGTGAAAACAGAAAGGCATGAAAAATATGTAAAAAAGTTAATTTGTGATACATTTTTGCTGGGTAACTAGGCAGAGAATGGCATTCGTTCCAACTTTGGGTGTTTCGAATGAAGATGACGAGTATTTATGGTGGGAAAGTCTCAATATTATTAAAATGGCACCGAGTCATGTCCGAAGAACGCAATACAACACCGAAAAAGTGATTCACAAGTGGGTTATGGTTCCTTTAGAATTGTAGACTGCATGAATAAAGTGTCATGTGTTGTAAGTCTGTAACCAGTACGTGAAGGTCTATTGTTTTATTGGTGAATCTAATTTGAAAATTTCCTAATATAATGTTTAATAACTAGTCAAATCTTACCTACTGTACTAGTATAGATTGGAGAAGGGTTGACAGGTTGGGAAAGCATAGAGAACATAAAACCCAGCCTGAAGGGCTGGGGGTGACAAAACTTTTCACCTGCTGATGACAACTGCAGCTAATTTAAAGTTGTTTGTTACCTTAATCCACGACGCGTTTCGTCCTGCTGGGACTCATCAGGCGGATGGTGGCCACTAAAAATCAGCTAGCTACATGCAAACAAAACTCACAACACATAACCAAACCTGTGGTAGGCCCACGCAAGAAGTAAATTCTGCATGCATGTTGTCATCATCAGCAAGGTTACTTCACACACCATTCATACTGGGGCACACAGTCAGCACAAACAGTAAGAGGGCTTCCCTCCCAACTCTGGTGCTCGGGAGACAAGAAATCCATGACTTACCCTGGATTCGAACCAGGACCCTTGGCAACAAGAGAAAAGCTGCCCCTCCTGCTCTTGCTGGGCAAGGGTGCCTCTTCATTCATTCTAAGAAAAAGGGTTAGAGATAGGAAGGATGGAAAGTCACAACACAGCACAACCAGTGAGGGGGCTTTCCTCCTAGACTCTGGTGCTTGGGCGACAAAAGAACCATGTCTTACCCTGGATTTGAACCAAGACCCGTGAGTTTTGTTTGCATGTAGCTAGCTGATTTTTAGTGGCCACCATCCGCCTGATGAGTCCCAGAAGGACGAAACGCGTCGTGGATTAAGGTAACAAACAACTTTAAATTAGCTGCAGTTGTCATCAGCAGGTGAAAAGTTTTGTTGCCCCCAGCCCTTCAGGCTGGGTTTTATGTTCTCTATGCTTTCCCAACCTGTCAAACCCTTCTCCAATCTATACTAAACTAGCCGATTGGCCTTTTCCTATTTGTAACTTAACCTACTGTACTGATTACAATACAATTACATTATTTATTTATCATTTCTTTCAGCAGTCAACAGATTTAACAAAACCACCTCACACGTGAAACTCTTTTATTGTCGTTTTGTATGGTACTCTAGATATGGATGTTTGTAATTTTAATTAACGAGCAGGGGTGTGCGAGTACTCAGAATGTTGTTATTTTCATATTTCTATACTCGACGTCTAGTTTGGTTTTAGGCTCGAAGTTTTTGAGTCGAGTTTTACACATGAAAACTGAAAAGCACTAGCTGTCATCACAGACAAAAACAAACATCCTTTATTGTTTTCGTTGCGTAAATTCCATTTATACACTTTTTACGTATTTTAAAATCGTAGTTGGCGTAGTTTGACATGTTTTGTTTCTTCCTCCAATCTTCCATCTTTGCCTTGATGCTACGCTTGAAGGTCAAACTCACCGAGCAACGCGATTGGACGGAAAGGAAAAGTTCCTAGACCGCACGTGTGGCGTGATACGTCGGCCATCGCTGGAACTCGTTCCATCCAAGGGCGCGGAATATTTAAATGTGCTGAAACAGTATTGGAAATGCTTAGACCGCGAATATTATAATAATGCGAGTGCAAATTTGGAGGAGAAAGTAGTAAAAAAAAAAACTGAGAATAACATCGCAGCAGTATTGTTATGGGGCCAGGAACTTAACATACATATATATTTTTTTTTTTGAAATTCGCAATGTAGGGAATGTTTGGCCCTCTTTAGCCTAATACAAGTACAATAGTAATTTAATTTTTTAAATGTCTACAACAGAAAAGTCATTGTGTTTCAAGTGGGCCTACTAAATAAAGATTTTAAAATTGAAATGAATACCCGACTCGACTAGAAATCAAAATATGCTATTCACATACCCCTATTAATGAGTAATGACTTTGTTGTTTTAGGAGAAGCTTGTGGGTCACATCCGGCATCTTCTGACAAAGTCCTTGGGAGAAGATCAAAGTTTTTAAGAGTATCCTCAGCATGCTAAAGCCATTGCCTTAGTTATTTTGATCGTCGAAGTCTTGCTTTCTGGAATACTAACCATTTTGATGTTTCAGGAAAAGTTAATGCATCATCATTCATCAGGAGTTTCAGGTGGAAGAATAACCTTGAACTATTTCGAGGAGTTTATTTGCTGAATTTGTAGAGTAAAATCAACATTTGGCTGAAAATTAATCGGTTGCGACGATTTTGTTTTTTTTGTACCGTACATGTGAATGTTTCTGACTTCAGGCAACAGGCAGTCACCAACCAGGTATGGTTCTCTATACATTCCCCAATCAATGTTCTATCTAGCTGTTTGGGACCTCTTTTTTCAAATGTGTACTAAATCAGCTGGTGCAATGTTCTAAGCTAGATACTTAATGCCTGTGGTGTTCCAGGAGAAACTAATGGGACATTTGGGCGTCGTCCTGTACGAATACTTAGGAGAAGAATACCCAGAAGTGCTGGGAAGTATTCTAGGCGCTCTCAAGGCCATTGTGAACGTTATCGGTATGACAAAGATGACTCCGCCCATCAAGGATCTTCTCCCACGACTGACACCCATCCTCAAGAACAGACATGAAAAAGTGAGTGTTGCCCGCTGTTATCACTCGGTGCTCAGTAGCCTAGACCAGTAATGAACTGTCGGGGTACTTACGCAAACCTTATCCGCTCACTTCAGATCTCAACCTGGCCTTACACAAACTTGATCTGAGCAACCTGCCCTGCCCACTTACGAATACCTGACCACAGATTACTTAGCCAGATCAGTAATCTGGTGGTCTGTGAGAGAGGCAGAGTTTGTACATATCACTGAGATCAGTAAGCACATTTGGCAAGAATTTGAATTATGTTGTGTGAACAATAGTGAAACGGTCTGTCCGAAAAGTTGCCCTTCGATCTGTAGAATCAGCCACGGATTCAAATCTGTATTAATCTGGCTACCAATCTGAATTTAATTTGTGTAAGTACCCTAAGTAGAACTGGGGGGAGTTTAAACCATCTCACCACTTGTTTAATAGAGAAATTTGTATGTTTTATTTTATGTTAGTCTTGCATCACATGCAGTTTCATTTATTCAATGTAGCCTTTCCCTTTGCTGAGTTATTCAATTCCAAACTTGATAGATGTTTATATTGGCCCAAATATCACAAAAATATCGCATTAAAATCGGAAAAAATCGTAGAAGTACATTATGCATTAGAAATATTTCTTCGATTGTATCCAAAAACTAGGTAGATCTAAGTTGAGAGATTTCGAAGTTCCCCTCCAATTTTCATTTAGATGGCATGCTGTTTGCCCGGTAGAGAGCTAACAAATGGAAAAGAATAAAAAAGTTATTTTTCTGGGGTAAGTGAAATTTAAGTCTTTGCTTTGCTCATCCAATAAAGTTTGAGAATTGAGACTTCTAATAATTTGAGGTACATTTTCTTGTGCCTTCTCTTGGATAACTGGATAAGTTGTTGAATTTGCTAAAGTTGCAAAAATCACTGTTTGTTCACCCTTTCCCCATGTTTATTATTTTCTATAAAGATGTGTGTTAATTATAAATAATGTGACTGATGTCTTTATCTATTTTGCATTTAGTATTTATTTTTCTGTCCATCCCCTCGTGCTAATCTAATATGTTGACTTGTGTCTAGGTGCAAGAGAATTGTATCGACCTGGTTGGGCGTATCGCTGATCGCGGTCCAGAATATGTGTCGGCACGAGAGTGGATGCGAATCTGCTTTGAACTCCTCGAACTGCTCAAGGCTCACAAGAAGGCAATCCGACGAGCCACTGTCAACACTTTTGGCTACATTGCAAAGGCTATTGGGTCAGTATAGTTACCCTTATACAGTGAAACCTCTATGCATCGTTTTTCAGGGAGTACTTGAAAAAAAACTATGGATCCGGAAAAAACTATGGATCAAATAGAAAATAACAATAAAGCTTATAATGGGAGTGTATAAAAAACACTATAGATGCAGGAAAATAGTAGTTTGAGAGAAACTATGGATAGAGTTTCACTATACACTCATAGCTTTCAGTGCCCTGCTTTTTCTTATATACTATTGACCCAAATATAATACGGGTAGTGTTACCGTCCACGGTGGCCCAAACGATTGTGGAGTAGTTCGGAAGAGTATGTCACTTCACATCTTTATTTATAGTTTAGTTCAAATTTTAACGTATTTTTTACTAGGAATGTCAAATGATATGAAGATTCATATGGTCATAATAATAGTAATACCGCAAAATAGATCGCGAGCGGTTAAAACCCGTTTTGAGACGCTGGGAATTCCATGGAAACCCACAATTCAGGAAAAAATATTGTTGTAGCAGTGTCGATTTGTCATATAAACTTGTATACAGTGGAACTTTGAATTTACGAATTTAACTAGAGGCAAAAAAAATACATAAAGTCAAGGAATTTGTTAATTCAAAAAACCTTCAAAATTGCCGCCTACTGTACCAAAAAGTGACAACCATCAACTTGAGTGCTTCAAAACTACTCCTAGGTAGCGCCTATGCTGGATAATGAGCATGGAAGGCTGCAGGAAGTGAGTTTGTTTGCTTATAGGTGGCATCGGATGGTAAGCCATCGTTAACTCGGCGCTCGCTTCGTTTTTTGTGCAATCGCAAGCAGAAGTAACATCAAGCACCGATTACGAAATTGTTTATGGGACACATCTGCGTAGTGTAATTGCTATCGGATCGTAGGCAGCTCAAGGTCAATTGCCTCGTCGCTATCTCAGTGCCCCCCCCTCCCACCCACCCCCATGCCGAACTTACGTAATCAGTTCATTCATTGGTGCTCGTGCCCGCACGCTATGATTTTATCTCCGAATGCTGTCAGTGTCAGTAATAAATATTGGACACTTAAATAACGCCGCTGAATCTTTAAAACACGTGAAATCGAACTTTACAGAGACAAGACTTCCGCGAAGAACGACCTTCAGCTTCACAAAGAGAGTGTAGTGTAGCCAGCATTGTTTACGCGACATCGGTGGCCGGTGGGGGGGGGGGGGGGTTTTTTGAAGGGGGG
>JAMZAV010014611.1:0-11411 GCA_024449915.1 Sweltsa coloradensis | reverse complement strand
TTTTAAAGTCGGGCGCGAAAAAAAACCCAAAAGGAAGGGGCCCAAAATTATGGCAAAATTAAAAACAGGTGAAAAACAATATGTCATTATGAATAAAAAACAAAATACCAACAGCAAAGAAAAAATAAAAACTACCAAAATGCCCCGGGGGAATCGCGCGAAAAAACCCCTTCATACTTTTAATCAAACGACCAAAGAAACCCCGTTATACTTAAGTGGGGAATCCAATGGGGGGTTTTAAGATTCAAAATGGACGACGTAGAAAAAGGGCGTTTTCAACCGGACTTAATTTGATGTAGCTTTTTTTATTGTTGTGTTCAATTTTAAAAAGGGAATTAAAGTTAGGGTTTATAGTCTAGTAAAAACTAATTCTTTAATTGAATAAAATTTAAATGTTTTTTGACGTTAGTGATTAAACAATTATTCAAATGAAAAATTTAGAAAGTTTCCCGTTTTTAAAAAATGATCCAAATTTTGATAGAAAAATCACCTAATAAATTATGGTTTATCTTTTAAATTGGGAGTAGGCTTATTTAAATAATACATTGGACTTAAACGAGGACATTATACAAAAATAGGGTTCAAGTTCTCTAGGGTTAAATGAAAGTTTGATTTTTCGGAGATTTTTAAACCCTAAACTGAATTTTTAAGTTTGAATTTTTTTTTCAATATTTTTTATAAGGGCCGTAAAACCGTTGGGTTCCCCAAAAAATCTAGGGGATAAGGGGAGGTCAGGCTCATGCTGGGGTGAGACTCGATTAAACTAAATTTCCCGTGGTTTTAAATATTTCGACAAATCTGATTCCGTCCTTTAAGAAATAATTCCGACATTTGGTAAACTCGAGTTCATTTCCCGTTTGTCAAAATCAAATCGTTTTTTTTTTTTTTTTTTATTTTTTTTTTATTTTTTAAACTAGGGCGTTTCACCGGTTGGTCTATTGCGCCCCCTGTAAATAAAAGAATGGAAAGTGAATCAGGTATTTTGATGATTAGATTGTTTCTAAGGGTATAAAAACAAAAAAAATTTGGATGAAAAAAAGAAAGGGCAAAATTAAATTATGTATTAATGAAAAAAAGAAAAAAAACAATTGTAAAATGTAATTTAAAATTTTGTTAAAAAATTCAAGGGATGAAAATTTAAAAATTTTTTCGCTTTATCAATGTAGAAGTTCTTCTTGTTGGGGAGAGATCAAGCGTGCGCAATCTCATATTTGGCCTTTCTGCTAGCATATGAGCAGGGTTAAAAGGTACTCACATGTGTCACATATGGGAAAAACCTTTTCCGGGGTTAAAAATATCCGTGTTTAGGCGGTATGGCCAACGAATTTAGAAAATACCACCTTTCTCTACGTGAGAGCAGACGTGGTGGAGAATTTTGTAGCAATGTGGGCATACACATGCAATTTGTTTTTTTGCAACACATCCCCGATGCTTGTCGCAAATAAAACAATCTTTGCTTGTATCCACTCTGCATCGGGAAACGGGAAACAAATTTAAAAATCAACGTCGCGACGCGGGGAAGTTTCCCTTAGCACCCCGATCAGCGTGTTCTTTTCCCCTCTAGCCCCGTGCCCGGGTATCCAGCAAACTCTTTATTATCCCTTAGGGGTTTAGTTTTCTAAAAAATTGGGATGTCTTGTACCAAATGTGATAAATACATGAGTTTTATAGCTTGAAATAAAATTTAAACACTGAAAACAAAAGGGGTTTTTTTCCCCACGCACGTAGAATGGTTTTTAAAAGGCTTCACGGATGGCGAAAAACTTGCAGTGAAAAATGAAAACAAATCGCTTCCTGACGTTAGTTAGGTGGACAAAAAAAGGCATTCCAACCTTGTTTTCATTTTGGACCATCTTTTAAAACCAAAATAAACCTTTGTGTTTTTGGCAATCTTTCTAAAGTTAATTTTTTACACTATCGCAAGTAAGTTTTTTTCAAACGACAAAGGTCAAATAATAATCGGCTCTGGTGTAAACCAGGGGGGTTTTTGCTAAATACAAAAATTAAAAAAATTTTGGCAGATGAAATTTATAAGATTAAAAAAAAAGTTTACTCTTAATCCCTTGGAAGAGATCCTTTGGGTTTTTTTTCAAAATGTCTGACATATTTCGTGTTAAAACATTCCGATTTTCTGGGTGGGTTAGGGATAGCTTAATTTTCATTACATCGTACCCTCAAGAGGTTTCTCCGTTCTGCTAAAGGGGACACCCTCTCGGATACAAGTGACTACCGGCTTGTTCAAATGCCCAAGAGCAATACAAAACCACAATGGGGGACAGTGCTAGAAGTTTAAGGGTTGTGTTTCTTGCTGAAGAGTATAAAAGAAAAAATCCCTAGTCCTCTTGGAGCCCAAAAAAGATCCCTAAATCTAACATGCAGTCCCATCTGCACCCCACGATGTTTACTTAGAACTTTCAAAAGGTTTATTTTTTAACATGCTTTTTTGCGTAACTCAAAAAACTGGTCTTTCCAATTTACTTTTTTTTCAAAAAACCAGCGGAAAAGGACATTTTTTTTGAATAAATTCTACATTGTTAAACGATGTTTGGGGCATTTTTTGGGTTTCCTTAAAACGGGAAAAGTGAAACACTAGTTTTTTTAGAGAATCGTGTCCCCCGCCCTTTTGAGCCTTTCCCTTTTAGTTCAAACCAATTTGCACGGGCTTTTACTGTTATAAATTTCCGATCGTAGAAGATTCCAGGGCATCTACAAAAAGGGACGACTTTGGCCTTTGGGATAAAACCACCACAGTGTTTATTCCAAAAAGCAAAAAATGATACCGACAAAACCGGCCTTGTGGTACCCTGTTTCCAGTGAGAAGAGTCGAAAAACATGTTAACACGCCTTTGAAAAATTTATCTTTTTAAAAAATTTTCTAAAAATTTGGCATGTCCCCCGAAACCCCCCCTCGTGAATCTGTTGAAGAATATTTATCCCATGTTGTATCGATGCTTTTCAATGTCAAAAAGCACACCAACAAAATGTTTTTTTTTTGCACAAAAATTTTGAATAAACCGTTCTTGCGTCTGTGGCAACATTTTACCATAGTTTAAAATTATTAGATTCACCATAATGCTTTTTTAAACAGATACGGTTTGCCGCATATTTATATGGGAACGGTTCGATTTTCGCCGTGTTTTTCTTTCTGTCTTGTGAAAGCGAAAGTCAAAATTTAAATTAAAAATTTTTATTTTTTACTAAAATTCAGAATTAGAAAAGTCCGCCCAACCGGGATCGAACTCGGGTCTCCCGCATTCCTGGCGACGTCTTAGCCACTAACCATCAGGCGGTACATTTACTAAGTTACTAATTATTTTTTAAAAATTAAATAAATACGAAATATGTTCTAAAATTTATTCTTATTTATCAAACTAGGGCTGGGAAAACAATCAAAAACTTTTCCCGGTTTTAAAGCAGAATTGTACATATCGATAAAAAAAGGGGGGGTTTTTAGTTGTTTCGAAAGTTCTATGTCGGAAAATTTCCACATCCAAATAGCAACGGAAGCAAAAGATCCGTGGAGTCTGGGGATTTTTGAATACCCCGCGGAAACAAACCAAAACCCGCGGATTCCGTCGAGTCTCCCTCCCCAGATGTGATTGGTGGGGTGTTGTGAGGGGATTCTGCGCGCGGACAATTAAAGACGACGTGAAACAGGGGGCTTCAACCCTAAGGCATATTGCGGGCAACTGTTTTATTGTTAGATTTAAAATGATATGGGTGTTTTAAATTTTTGTTTTCATGGGTTTTTCTAGGAAAAGTCAAGTGTTGTTAGGAGTGTGTGAGCCATGTTTGAGTACCCGGTACATTCCTTTCTCCCCCACCTTAGTTGTAAAATGTAAAAATAAGACCTACCACCATTACAACCGCGTGAGAAAAAAAGGCGCTTCAACCGGTTTGGTCATATGCGCCGCCCCTGATATTGTATGAGTAAGATTTAAAGAGGGTTGTTTTTTATAAAGTTTTCTTAGTTTGTAAAAGAAAAGAAATGATAAAGTTGATTGATTAAAAATGAATGTTTTTTAAATGACTTTTTTATGACTATTAATAAGGATTAAAAAGTTTGTCTCCGTTGTGATAAATGATAGAGGTTCTTGATATGGTTGGGGGGGATCAAATTGCGTGTGCAAGGCATCATATATGGAACATTCGGATTTAAAGTATCAATTAGTTTCTCGATTACGTCAGACATTTATATAAAAGTTTTAGAGAATCAAAGAAAAAGAACAAAACACAATTTTCGTATTTGAAGTCTACCCAATCAATTACTTAACTGATTTTCAGTAAGGGATAATTGTTGCAACTTTTAAAGCTTACAAACCAAACCCCGTCGACGCTGCCACCGCCCACGAGCGAGCATTGTCCAAGCACAGACCGGTATTTGAAACAGAAAACAAACCCAAAACAACTTGTTGGACACGATTCCAAACCGCAGGGATCCCAGGATCAACAAGGGTTATAACAGAGAGAACCAAGCCAACCCTGTCAAAGCTGCCACACGACGAGCGAGCATTGTCCAAGCACAGACCGGTATTTTAAACAGGAACACCGGGGGGCCCAACTTGTTGGACACGATTCCAACCGCGGGCGACTCCAGGATCAACAAGGCCAAAACAAAAGAGAACCAAACCCAAACCCCGTCGACGCTGCCACCCCCGACGACGAGCATTGTCCAAGCACAGACCGGTGTTTTAAACGAAAACACCAACCAACTTGTTGGACACGATTCCAAGCCGCGGGAAAATCCCAGGATCAACAAGGGTATAACAAGAGGACCAAGCCAAATCTTGACGCTGCTACCCCGACGAGCGACATTATCCAACAAGACCGGTATTTTAATTTGGAAAACACCACCAAATTTTTGACACGATTCCAACCAAAGGGCGACTTCATTCAACAAAAATAAAAAGATAACCAACCCTCCCTCCTTTCCCACCCACTTTATCCAACACGGTTCATGTCTCGTAACAAGCTCCAAAATCTGCCCCCCCCCCGTCCCCCAACAAACCCTTTTTATGAAAAATTTTACCTTTTTGAAGTAATTATTTGTAATCCATTTCCATAGCACATTTCATTCCAACTCTTATGCCGCCGCTTGCACATGGATTAGGGCGCTGTCTCAAGCGTATGGCACTACGAGGACGTGGGTTTGTATCCCGCATACCATTATGATGTTTTAGTAACCGTCTCCATCGTCACATCACCACTCATCGTCCCGAATGCCTTAGTGCTTTAAACATAACTTTAAAAAACAGACTCATAAATGTCTAAATCGTCACTTAACCCTAGCTTCAATACAACGAAATTTACCGATAAACACAAAAACTGTCGCGACTCGCGATAAAACCCCAGTGCAGCATACAACATGCACAGTCCGTAAGCCCATCAATGTCGTTTATTCCCGTATACCCTCCCGTAAAAATTTACACGCACACTACTAAATAGCACACTGTCTTCACTTGTCGTCGCACTAGACCCAGCTGCCCAAAAACCCATGAAAATTCACACGGTTAACCTAACATCGTCGCGCTAGCTCTAGCTGCGACCTCCCTCGCCCGTGGAAGGTTGGTTTTCTGACTCTACGAACCTATATTTTCAATTCCGGGCATCATGAAGGGTTTTTTTTGCTGCACTCTGGGGGTTTAAAAACACCTCACAGGCGATGCGATACCTTACTAGCAGTGGCGTACACCCAAGGGTCGGGGGGTTTGAGTCTCATGACACGCACACAGTGGCTTAACGCGGAATATATATCGTAAGTTGGGGGGGGGAGGGGATGTCCTTTCACATTGCACCCCAGGAAAATTTAATTTTAAATACGAACTTTCAAGGGTTTTTAATGTTTTTGGAGGATTCGGTGATTTGCGAAGGGGGAAAGATAAGATAAAATTTAAAAATCATTTAATTTTTTTCCCAAACCCCAGATGATTTTGGTTTTGGGTTTTTTGGATAAAGGGGGCGTCAAACCGTAAAGGGTATAAAGCGCTACATAGACTAGGGGGTATGGGGATAGGAAATCCAAAGCTTTCATCAAACCAACCACGGGGGGGGGAGAGAGATAAGCGGGGGTTTCTATTATAGGGGACTCGTCGGGGAAGTCGTCATGGTCCGCCAGAGTCGTCTCTAGTTGCAACGAGTTTTTACTCCGCTTAACTCTGATTTTGCGAGGTGGACTTTTTCTTTTAAATCGCCTTTTAAAATTAGCAACCCATGCTTTGGCCCAATTCTCCCCCAAGCCCCTAAAGGGGGGCGAAATATGCCCTAACCTTTGAAGCCCCCTATTTTCTCACGTCGTCGTGGGCGTCAAAACGTTTAAAACTATTTAAAACCTCATGTTACTAGTTCTAGTGTTGTTTTTTGGCAAAAAATAGGAAAATCTCAGTTTGGGCCCCAGAGCATGGCTCTGTAATCGTAAAAGGCGTTTCAAGAAAAAACGTCCAATCGCAACATCAGCTAGAAAAGGGAGTATCTTACTCCCCAAACTAGAGGCGAGCCTGGCAATCGTCGTGGGGGCCCTTTTCCCCTTCCCTTGACGACCCCCCGGCGAGATGCAATGACACAACGCTGACAAAGACGATGACCCCGACGTGAGAACCCCCCTTTCCTCCCCCTTTCCCTGGGTGGTTCTTGACCCGCATGGGGCCCTCCTCCCCCCCCCCCCCTTTGGTTGAGTGGTGCATTTGACCTAACGGTTACGGTCCTTAATCCAAAAAAAACAATAAAAAAAAATCGAGTACCCGGTTGACAAAGTAGTTATTGAACACAAGAATTCTTTTAAATTGTCATACAGAAAAAAATTCAAGTAATTGAATTCATTATTAAAATTTTCAAGAAAATATAAAAATTGTTGTACCCCATTATCAAAAGAAAAAAGTGTAGAGTTTTAGAAGCACGTTTCCTACAAAAAAAAGAGAACCGTTACAAAAGCTTTACAAGAGAAGTAACGTTTTGGAAAAAATATTAGAAGTTGTAAAAAGAAACAATCTGGAAAAACGCCGCGTGAGAACTTGGGGCGCTTCAACCGTTTTTTTATATTTCGCCGCCTGTGTTATTGTTAAATAGAATTTATGTAGTTTAAATTATAAAATTTTTTTCAAGTTAAAAAAAAAAAGAATATGATAAGGATAAAAGTGATAGTGAAAGTAACGTTGTTATTTGGGTCAACAAAAGGGAAAGTAAAGAAAATGTGTGGGAAAAAAAATTACGATAGGGGGGGTCGCTGGTATCATAATAAAAGAAGACTCTAAATCACTACCTTCCTGTTCTATGACACCGTTTCCCCAGTGTTCAGAAATGTTTTAAAACAGTTTGAGACAGGGCAAATCAACGAAAACCCTTTTATCTGGTTGTCTAGGCGGAAATTGTTGGCGACTACTCAAATGAAGCCGTGGACACCGAAACCAACAAAGGGTAGGGGACTTAGATTGGATGGATTTGTTTTATTTTTTTTTTTTGGTAAATGGTGCGTCAACCGTTGCTCATAATGCGCCACTATGCCCAGGGGAGGTCACCGACCCCTTTTTTGGACACATTTCCAACCCCGGGGGAAATCGGATCAAAAAAGTTTTTAACAAAGAACCAACCAAACCCTTTTGCGCTGCCCCTCGCCCACGAGGAGCATTGTCCAAGCACGACCGGTGTTTTAAACAGGAAACACCGCCCAACTTTTGGACCGATTCTAACCGCATCGCTCTAGGTCAACAAGGCAAAAACAGAGAAAACCAAAGCAACCCCCTGTCGCGCTCCACCCGATGAGCGACATTGTCCAACACAGACCGGTTTTAAACGGGAAAACCCGACCCAACTTTTTGGACACGATTAAACCGGGGCGACTCAGAATAAACAAGGCTCATAACGGGAAGAACCAAACCCAACCCCGCGCGGGCCCCCACTGCGGCGAGCTTTTGTTTTAAATAAAATTTTGTGTAAACGGATCTTAAACAAAATCCTGTATCGTTTTTTCTGCTTAAAACAATTCCATAATTTTGCTTATTGATATTCGGGGGACGATGAGTGGTGATAGTTATTTTTCAGGAAAACCCATCCCGTGCGGGACACGAACCCCCGACCTAGCCGTGTAAACACATAAAAAAGCGTAGTTATTTTAGAACCCCGGGAAAACTAGGCGCTTTAACAGAGTGGGTCATCTTTCGCCGCTGTGATTGTTAAGAATAAATTGATCGGTTTGTTGTTTTTTTTATGACAAGATAATATTTTTTTCTAAAATTATCAGAAAAATTTTTGGATTAGGGGGTTATTTTCAAAGCGGGGGGTCACGTTTGGTCATAAGCGCCACTCTAGCCTAGGGTTGTGAGGGGGAAGTCCCCTGCTGGTCAGAACCAGCCTAGGGGTGTTTAGGGGGAGAGCCCCCTTGGTCAAACCCGCCTAGGGGGTGAGGAGGAAGTCCCTGTGGTCAGAACCCCTAGGGGGGGGGGGGAGGGGGAGAGTCCGTGCTGGGGCGAACCAGCCTGGGGGGGTGAGGAGGGAGTCCCGTGCTGGGCGAACCAGCCTGGGGGTGTGAGGAGGGAGTCCCGTGCTGGTCAGAACCAGCCTAGGGGGTTGAGGAGGAGAGTCCCCCTGCGGTCAAACCACCTAGGGGGGGTGAGAGGGGAGCCCCCTGTGGTCAAACCAGCCTAGGGGTTGAGGAGAGAGTCCCCTGTGGCAGAACCCCCTGGGGTGTGAGGGGGAAGTCCCGTGCTGGTAACCACCTAGGGGGGGTTGAGGGGGAGAGTCCCGTGCTGGTCAGAACCGCCCAGGGGTGGGGAGGAGAGATCCCCTTTCTGGGGCCAACCCGCCCAGGGGGTGTGAGGAGAGATCCCCGGTGGGCAGAACCAGCCTAGGGGGTGTGAGGGGGGAAATCCCGGCTGGTCAGCCGCTAGGGGTGTGAGGGGAAGAGTCCCCCGGCTGGTCAGAACCAGCTAGGGGGGTGTGAGGAGGACAGCCCGTGCTGGGCAGAACCCGCCCCAGGGGGGTGGGGGGAAAAGTCCCGTGCTGGGCAGACCCCTAGGGGTGGGGAGGAGGAAGTCCCGTGCTGGTCAGAAACCCCCGGGGGGGGTGGGAGGGGAGTCCCCCTGCTGTAAACCCGCCTGGGGTTGAGGAGGAGGTCCCTGTGGTCAGAACCCCCTAGGGGTTAGGAGGATCCCTTGGCAGAACCAGCCCCAGGGGGTTGGGGGAAGGTCCCCTCTGGTCAGAAACCCGCCTAGGGGGGTGTGAGGGGGACAGTCCCGTGCTGGTCAAACCGCCGGGGGGTGGAGGAGGGAGTCCCCGGGGTGGGCAAAACCAGCCTAGGGGGGGTTTGGGGGGAGAGTCCTGCTGGGCAGAAACCCGCCCCGGGGATGAGGAGGGGGCCCCTGCGGCAAAAACCCCAGGGGGGGTGAGGAGGGATCCCCTGCTGTCAAACCCGCCCCAGGGGGGGGTGAGGAGGAGAGTCCCGTGCGGTCAAACCAGCTAGGGGGGGGTGAGGAGGACAGTCCCCCTGCTGGTCAGAACCCAGCCTAGGGGGTGGGGAGGGGAAAATCCCTGCTGGGGGCAAAAACCCGCCTAGGGGGTGTGAAGGGGGGAGAGTCCCGGCTGGTCAGAAACCCGCCTAGGGGGTGTGAGGAGGAAGTCCCCTGCTGGTCAGAACCGCCCAGGGGTGGGGAGGAGGAGAGTCCCGTCGGTCAGCCCCGCCTAGGGGTGTGAGGGGAGGTCCCGTCTGGGCAACCACCTAGGGGGGGGGAGGGGGAGAGTCCCCTGCTGGTCAAACCAGCCTAGGGGGTGGAGGAGAGAGTCCCCTGCTGGTCAGAATTAGCCTGGGGGTGTGAGGAGGAAGGGCCCGGCTGGTCAGAAAACCCCCTAGGGGAGGGGGGGGTTTTTCACGTCACTGTCTCATCGTCTAGTCTTGTTTGTGTTGTCATGGTCTTCGTCGTAGGGGGTCGTCAAGGGAAAGGGAAGGGTCCCCGAAAGACCACCAAGCTCACCTCAGTTTTTAAAGGGGCTAGCATTAAAACACTACACAATTTTTAAAATAATTTATATAAGGAATGCAAGAGCAAAACAGGAAACTTACCCTTTTGGATTTTAATCAAATTTTAACGTAAAAATAAAGCTTTTTCTAAGAAAAAAAAGAGAATTAAAAAACGCCCAGTCTAGAAAAAAAATTTAAATATCAAAATATTTGCTTTTTTGAACATGTGTGTATGTCGCTATTAAATATTAGCGTATAAAATTAGACATATCAGGATCTAGGGGGCGTAAAAAGGGTTTGGTCATATTTTCTCATATTTCTATTTTAATTTATAAATAGAGTCCGTTCTTGTGTTCAATTGTTTTGAAGATTTAATAAAAATATTTTTATTTGGAATAAGGACGCGTCATCCGTTAGGTAATTAATGCATCTCTCTAGCCTAGGGTTTTGGGGAGGGGGGGTTTTTTGAGGTACTGGTTTGGAGTAAGAAAAGTTTAAACTCCATAAGAATAGCATTGTTGGTTGGAGTCCCGGGTAGAGTAAAAAAAAGTTTTAACTCCATAAGAATAGCATGTTGGTGGAGGCGCCGGTCCTCACTTCTTGATTTTATTATTTTTTTCACTATACATCGAGTTAATATTACAGAGGGTGGAATATTGTTGTGAACATATTTTTAAGTGTAGTAAACGTTACTGGGTTTTTTTATCAATTGTGTTTCAAATATGTAGGTCGGTGTACTATAAGCAACAAATCGCATCTCTCTACAAAAATAAAGTAAATACTTTTTTGACTTTTTCTTCGACATTCATTTATATCCTGGCATGACCACATTCAGTGCATTTATTGTATTCACGCTGTTAATAAACTCAAAGGGGCCCGTGGAAGACGCATGGCATTATAGGAACAAACCAAACGGCATAAAATATGTGTGACTAGGTCGCTTCCCTACGCTTTTTCCAGTCGCGCTGATGATGAGCTTTTATGGGTTTATTGACGTTGCCCTAAAGTACGATTTCTAAAAGAAATATTTATAAGATTGTCCCTTAGATCATAACACATCCCCAAATTCAGTGATTTCAAACGTACCCATAAAGTTAAATCTAAAGCAGAGTAGCCGTTTGTCCGGTCGCGGGCCAAGTATCACGAAAAATATTAAAATAAAATCGAAACAAAATATAAAGTAACGATATTCAAGGAATATTTCTGTAAGTGTACCCAATAACGTGGCAAATCAAAGTGAAGAGATTTCAAAGGACTCTCCAAAAATTTATCAAGATCGGATGTCGTTGCCCAGTAAGAGCAAACAAACGACAATAAACACCTGAGCTATTTTTCTCGGGGTCAGTGAAATTGAAGTCTTTGCTTCGTTTATTTTAAAAATTTGTAACTAGGAAATCGACAAGGTGTTTTACCCCCAAAAAAAAATAAATTATTAATATATCAATAAATTTTTATTATATATTTA
>JAMZAV010014610.1:0-14042 GCA_024449915.1 Sweltsa coloradensis | reverse complement strand
CTACCATGACCGGCCCCTCTACCATGGCCCGGCACCTCTACCATGACCCGGCACCTCCACCATGACCCGGCACCTCCACCATGGTCCGGCACCTCCACCATGACCCGGCACCTCCACCATGACCCGGCACCTCCACCATGGTGGTATCTACCTACGGCTATGAATTTTTGGAGCTTTTCGTATTTTTTTGCGAGGTTAGCGGTGAACAAATCAAGTTTAGGAAAACGTTCTAATCAAAAATCGTAAAATTCTTTAAAAAAACGAAGTTAATAAAATTTTTGCATGCAATTGTGGCTCACATCACATTGCCTTTCGATGTAATTGCGACCTACAATCAAGTAAATAAAAATGTGTTAATGTTATGTATTTATGTACGGATTAAAATTAATTATTGATATTCTAGCAAAGTAGGACTGTCCAAGGGCGCGCGCAGGACCCCCTCCAGTAGGCCCCCCCTGGCCCCGAGCAAGCTGAAATGTTAATTTGCCCTCATTTGATGTGTGGATTTACGATTAAACTGCACAATAATTATACCAATTTTAGTTTTGTATTCAGCCCACTACTTTTTTTCTAAAACCCACCAAACGCATTCTAAAAACCTGATTTTCAAAATTTTCGCCTGCGCCGCTATTGTCTGTGCCCCCTGTGCTTACCCAACGAAAGTACAAATTGTGTTTTTCCCCCCCCCCCTGCCAACTTCCTGCGGGCGCCCAAGGGGCTGTCCATATAGGCTTTTATTTCTTGCTTGGACAACTATGTGCACAGTTTTAGATGGGTTGCTTCCTTGTCGAACGAATTGCTGTTTGTGATATCCCAAATGTGTCTCATAAAAACCTACGTGGTGTACCGTGTACGTTTGTTTTGCCCTCCCGCGATTCGAACGCAGTCGAATGTCTAGACTGTGGCCGTGCCTTGGTGTTCTTGAGTTGAGACGCAAGATAATAATGCTATTCGTGGGCCACGTCACAACACATACACTGCACACTGTCTAGACTCGAGACATAGACCTGATGTTTGTTTTACATTACAAGAAATTGAAATCGCTCCGAATCGATTTAAACAAGCATCAATTGTAGTTTTTTGCGTAGGAATGGCCATTTGGCACTCGGTTTATTTTGTGATGCCCATTTTGAAGCTTTAGTTATAAACGGCCCCCCCACTGGGGGGTCAAGCCAGGTACGGGTGTCATTTGCTAACTTATAGCTTGTTGGGTGATTTTTTAGGATTTTTACTACAGTCGGACTTGCAAATAAAAAGGAAGGTTTTTGTTAACATTTTTTATAAAGATTCAGTAAGAGACGTGATTTGTGAGACTAGACTAAAAAGCCATCTGATTTTAGACTAATATTCATTATATTTTGTGTGCAGTGTTTTCACTCCCAAGCAGACTGTCGACCGATTTCAGTCAGGTAATCAATCTTCAATGCAACATTAGCTTCAAAATGTAACCCTTGTTCAAAATTAAAATTTGCCTGAAAACGTGTTAAAGGCCATCTATCAAGGGCACCTTTAAAAAAATCTTGCCTACGGCGAAAATGCCTCCGGCGGCTGGGGCTTCGCCCCAGACCCCGGTTTGCCCACCCAACCTCAAAGTCAACTTTAATGTAACCCCCCCCCACTAAAAAAAATAGTTCCTATGCCACTGTTCCTACTTCTGAAGAGGAACTGGCTGGTCTACATTCGTTTTATTGACGATGTAACTTTGCAACTTTCTGTATTTTGGGGTACTTGTCCAAGACTGACAATATCTTGTATTTGTTATTTGGCATCAGATTCTTACGAACTTTCGAAAAAAAAAAAACTTTATACCAATAGTGAGCTATAGCCTCGGTTACAAAAATGAACGTTACGTTGTTTATTTACACATTCTGATGATGAAGGTTTATCATTCATTTAGGCTACTCAGTTTTATTTTTTAAATGTTATATTAACAAAACGATGACATTCGACATAACAACTATTAATATTAAATATAACACAGTATTTGTGCAAGTGCACCTGGTACTTGCGATGTCAATGGCTGCAGATAAGCAACCGATTTTTTTTTTATATATATATATATTAATACAATTATTGTAATGTCGCATGACATTGTTTTGTTAGTATAATCTGTAAAAAAACATAACTGAGTAGTCTAAATGAATGTTAAACTTTAATAATAGGAAGTATTACATTCGTTTAATAAACACCACAATTTACAAAAATAATATAAAATATAATCCGTTTGTTATATGTATTTTTAAACTTTTTGGGGTTTTGTATTCCAGCACACAGTATGATGCAAGGTCGTAGAAAAACACACGATCTACCCTAACTATTATTGTATTTATCAATATCATCCATTATTGTCATCTTGCATTATGGTTATATACAGTGATATTTAAGCACAGGCGCAAGCGTACCAAATTGACCAATTCAAAATGGCGATATGGCACAATTTATTATGCTTGACATTATGTTTAAATGTGATTAAGTATTTTTCTGGATTGTTTTGATATGGTTTTAGCTTGTGCTGCATGGGAATCGATGGAATGCACATACAAAAACAATAAGAAGTTATTGCATAAGGGAACTTGTAATCATTTGGCGTTTCTGGCTAATATGCTCAACTGTCAACCTGACAGCCATCTTGAAAAATATTTGGGCTACAAATCGCTACAACCTACTTTAACCTTTATCAGTAACACATACAAACTGACCTATTCAAGATGGGTTCTAATTGACACGCCAGTGGCCCAATGACTGGGGATCTAGCATTAATTATATGACATGGTTAAGGCTGGCACGCTAACTCGCAGCGTGGAGCCACCTCCGGATGACGTCACAAGTTTTCTGGCGGGAGACAGATTCAAATGTTGTTCTGGAGCTTAAAGAACCTTGCACTATAAAAACTTAACTAGTCTATTATTTGAAGTTATTGGTTGTAAAATATTCAAGGTCATCTCTCTATTCTCAAAGAAGCTACTAGATTAGAAATAACTAGACGCAGCTTTTTATGGAGTAGTACATAATTCGCGCGTATAGATTGCGTTACTGTGCGAAGTAAACAACCATAAAACCGGCTCCTGATAAGACAGTCGTAAACCACACGGATGGTACCAACCAACACAAAACACGCGTGATTCTGCCAGTCTATTTGCAAGTCCCAAAGGTCTGTCTGCTCGTCTAGTTTTTACGCCACTCTTATCTAGTCCCGCCTAGCGAGCGTGTGGTATCTATATGGGTCACATTTGTGCAGTCGTTCGTGTATTGCCCTATAGAGGCGGCGAAGCTACATGTGCGCGCAAGCTGTGCTGGCAACGAGGCTATTTTTGCAAGTGTTTTATGGCGAGTAGTTGAGCAGTTGTTCCACGGGAAGGCAAAGGGTGGAAGGGGGGGCGTCTTTTTTGTGACTAGGCTGCCATGCTCTTTACATCTACTCAACCACCATGTTTGAGGGCATTGTGTAAGATTGAAAAATTAATGTACGTATACCGATCGTGACACATTATCACATTAAACAATTAATTGAACTTAACACTGTTCGAAGGTGGGAAAATAAGTTTTTATTATGTAGCAATATTTCGAAAAGTTTCACTTTTCTTCGACAGGCAGACATTATTTACAAAAAATCCAAACATCTGGACAAACAATTACCGACAGCTATGTGGATGAAAAATTAATTGCAAAGAAGTTGTATATTTTTTTAAAGTAAATTAACAAAGTGATAAGAAAAACATGTAAAAACGGTCTATCCCTCGATATCATACATTATCAAAAATTGACAGTGACTGCATAAAATAAAAAAAAAAAAAAAAAATCTGGTGTTTAGATCCTGTCAATAAGATCAAAAACACTAAAACAAGTCAGCAATGTGTATAATTTAAATTTATGTTATATATGGACGTATACAACATTTATCCAAAGTAGAGGGATTACACAAAGTCTTGTAACTGCAGGAATACGATTATGCCAAACACAAAAATAATCATTCCTCCTAATAGACACACATATTTGGTTACAGATTTTTAAAAAAGGTAATATTGCAAAATGAGAATTAGTTGACTCATCTAATAGGGTCTACAGGCACAGATCAATAAATATGTACTTACGAAGAGATGATTTATACGATTTATTAAACGAGGGAGCGGAGCGACCGAGTGTTCTCCATTCAACTCGAACGGCCCTCATTCTGTGATTCTGTCTGTCTGTACGTCGAAAATCAGCCGAACCGCTGAACAGATTAGGCTGAAATTTTAAACAGACATCCGGTACGAGTTTACTGAGAACTGCTAACAAAATCAGCTAGATCCATTGCGATTTAATTCCAAAATAAATAAAAATTTGATTTTTTAAATATCGATATGCATTTGTTTAGTAGCAGCTAGCGAGACGATAACTTCGTGGCTTGCATGGCCTATTGGTAAGCATTTAGCCTACCGCACGGAGGGTTGGGGTTCGATACCCGTTCGCTCGAACTTTTTTTATATTTTTACACATACATATAATTTTTGAGGGGTGTTAAATGGGAAATAAAAATTCGGTGATTTTGTTTTATCTTGGAAATTTGTTAATGTTTCACGCTGATACGTTTTGAACATGATTCGCCTTTTAAATGTTTAATTTAAATAACTAGGCAAACGAAAAAGTCGTTGTTAAACGAGTGAGTGAGCCATGTGTTGAGTACCCGGTATCATTCCTCATACTGGGCTAGATCCAGCCTTAGGTATAGAGGAGGAAAGGGGATGTTCCCGGGTACTCAACACTTGGCTCACTCACTCGTTTAACAACGACTTTGGCGTTTCCCTAGTTATTATGTTCTTCGTTCTTGGGGGGCTCTCTTCCGAACAGGGATTGATCCCTGGACATTCTGCGTTAGAAGCGGGAAGAAAACAAACCCACCAGACTAAATGTTTCCTGGAATGCAATCACACAAACTCATTCCAGATCACGTTTCGGCAATATTGGCATCATCCTACTCAAATTTGAGAAGCACTTAAGCCCTTAGATTACCCACCGTTGTTATATTTGGGTTTAGCATCGCTAATAATACTCTTGACTATCACTGCAAAGTGTTTTGCAGTCCAGCCATGCGCCGTACTGCACCGAAACCATCCGATTTATGGAGAAAATTCGTGTCTTTCTTATTTTACTTTCAGAGTTTATGCGCAATGCATTTAGAAAATAAAACAGAGAAACGAATTCTGCGGAACACCAAACTTCCTTCAGTTTCACACAAACAATCTTCTGATTCTCTGTCGAATATATTATAATACTTATAAATAAAGTTTCATGGTTTTCGCTTAGTTTCCTGAAATTAAAGGAGGTTTAACTTTAAAAAAAAACAAAAAAAAAACAGGTTGCAGACCTTAGTAGAGTCTGAGTCACCATTGACCAGTTCAGTTCGACTTGTTTCAAATTTAATAAATTACCTATATTTTCTATTAGTGAAATCAAAATTCATTGTTTTTATTGTATTCTTTGAATCCATGTGTATTAATTTAGATTCAGTGATGTGATCTAGCGTCCTATGGATACAGTCTACACAACCGTGTATTAAACTAATAAATAATAATAATGTAATAATGAATAAATAATTATTTAGTTTCTAAAGTGGTCCTCCGAATTCATCATCCATCATGGACCCAACACTTTTTTATTTATATATATATTATTATTTTAATATTTGATGTAACATGTATTTGCATTTTTTCCATGTTCATTTGTATTGCAGTCTTATTTGCTTACTGTTTGTTATCTATCTGTAACTATTGCACCACTCTAACCATTATGATTGTACTCAAAGCAGGTTGGATGGAAGATAAGTCTCTCTCTCTCTCTCTCTCACACACACACAACCTGCTCCTGCTCACTTGTATTTCTGCACACAATGGCTATAAAGCCATATTAATTGTGTACTTTTTTGTGAATGGATAAATGAATGTTTCTTAAACTATTGTAGATTTACATAAATAGATTTAAAGCCACAATTTGCATAACATTACGATATCCCTAGAAAATTTTAACTTTGCAATAATGTTACTCCTAATGTATTATTACATAATTTAGTTTGTTTTAGTTATTTTGGTATGAAGTTAACATTATATTTAGCTCTTAAATTGATCATAGTATTTAAATTTTTTTCATTATGTTATGTAATCCTGTAATGTCGTGATTTAATTGTAATTAGGAAGTAGTTGGGTGGAAGAGAAGGCTTAACAGGCCTTAATCCCGCCATCAATAAAGACGACAATCAAATCAAAATCAAATCTCTCTCTCTCTCTCCGACAATCAAATCAAAATCAAATCTATCTCTCTCTCTCTCTCTCTCTCTCTCTCTCTCTCTGGGATTAAACATAGGCGCTTCACTGACCTTAATCTCTATGTACTAAAAATGTTAATCTATCTTATCTCTCTTTTTGTATGTTTTCTACTTCCTAGCTTATTTTCCCCTTTGTAAAAATCAAATTATAATTCCAATTAAAATCATTAATCAATAATCGATTTCCACACGTGTACATATTCTATGTATGCATGTTGTAACTTGCATTAATGTGACTGACCAGATTAAACACAACATTGATAAGGGCAGCTTTTTATAAATTATCCTCTGATCGAGTGTTCGTAAATGATTAACCTATGTAATACAAACTTATTACTGATCAGGTTTTACTGAACGTATAATAGGAAGGAACGCATTCAACCTCGAACAACAAACTTCAGTCGCCATTATTCTAAACAAGAAGTACCTGATAAAATTAAGTACACATTGTCAAACGACGAAAACAAAATAATCTGCTCGACACGACAAATAAATAAATCACTCACTTGTGTTTGTTTTTCAAAGTCCAAAGTAAAAGTAAAGTGAAGTTGACAAATAACGTACGCGGTTATCAGGATAGTACGATGTGATAGAGCATCATGAAAACAACAGGGACGAGGTTGAGTTTGGACAAACACATTTACCAGGGTAACAGGAGACTGCAAGTTGTAAGTATCAGGATAGTAGGATAGATAGTAAGCAGAAAAGATTGAGTTGTCAGAGAGTAACATCAGGCTAACAGAAGTGAGTGAAACGCGTCGTTATCAGGTTGTCAGGGTTGGCTCCAACAAGCTGTAACAACGGATCTTATAAAATAATAATAATACAAATAATATAAACCAGTGATTTGTTTCAGGGTCACTTCCTAAAGCTAGTAATAATCATATTGAAACCAAACTTTGCACAAATAAAAAAAAATCACAAAAAATTATAAAAAATAAAATTGTTTTTAAGGATTTAGGTTTTTGTAAATTCATCAAAATTGGAAAATTTCGGAATTTATCTGTGGCAAATCCGCAATACCGGATGGACTGAGTGACAAATTGACAACCACGCAAAAAAAATCATATCAATCAGATGACAACTGGATGCAGGAAAAGTTCCTAAAAAGTGTCAAATTGGTATTTAAATAGGTATAATATTGGAAAGGTATTTTTATCGGCCACTTTGGGTCACATATGTCTCGAACTTGACATCGTTATTAGATGAAGTGACAATCATACGAGTGTTTCTTGAGCATTGTGGTTGAGTCGCGTAGTCTAACGCGGAGGCGAGTTTAAGCACCCAGCATTTTGGTTTTGTTTTTCTTTCACGTTAACAGTTTATAACAATTTTATAATATTTTGCGTGAACGTTGATAAAGCATGTTTTGACTTATGACTTCTTCAGCATTGTATTATTGAACTACAAAAAATGTAGGAAAAGTGCTGAGTAAGGAGCTCTGTAGCAGGATTTGGACACTGCTATTCTTCACTATGGTCTGAAAAACAAAATGCATATACGGTATCATGTATATACGATTTCTTCAGGGTCAACCTTAATTTTAATTGCGACAGTCATGTTGGCCGTGAAACTGGTCTGAAACGTAAACAACACTATTCACTCTTATTTTATTACGTCTGGATCATCGTCTAGAGTGATTAAGCAAATTGACACGTGTACTGTCTCTCCTCCCCCCCCCCCCCCCCCCCCTTCCCTCATTGGGTGCAGCGATGACAATTCTAAAGTTAGATGTGTAAACTTGTCCATATAAAACTAAACTAATAGTATGCATGCCGATACTTTGCCGGAACAAGTACAATATTTGTACTGACTGTGCTATAGACTGCAAGAAATAAAAGACAGAACGTTTAAAAAATGGTGTAAGTGTAACTGATAGTAAGAAAAAACAGGCAATCCTAAATTTTATATAATACACCACTTTCAAGATAATTGAATGGTTTTCTATTGTTCTATGTGATATTTTCTACAGCCCCTAGAAGTCGACTCGTCCAAATACGCCAACGGGTTAATAACAAATAGAACGCCTAGAAACGCAAATACTGCATTCTAGTGTAGACGAGAGCACAGCAGGCAGATCTAGTTTTTCTCTGCCATTGAAACGACTCTAGTTGACCTCAGCAAGATATAGAGGACAAACTTATTATCTACTCACATTATATTAACATCTCATCAGACAGATGGATGCACTTTTTCACGTTTGCACGCGATTCGAAAAACTTGTTCAAATCGATTCTCATCCGCTACTCTACGTTATTTTCTCTTCAGTTCATTACGGTTTATAATGCATAATTAATTACGTATTCAATGTATGAAATGAAGATTGTTAAATCCTTTATGAGCGTTTTAGCCAAATTACTGTTCGCTCGTTCGATTTACATCACAGATTTTCGAAACTTTGTTAGTATAGTTACTGAGGGAAACAATACTGTTGAAAATAAAATCCAAGCATAACCTCCGATTGACATGTGGTTTTGTGTTCACACTTCACATTCCCTTCAATAAGAATGAAACAGAATGTTTTCGTGACTCTTGGAGTCAGGGGACTTTTTATGTACTCTGCACCTCCACCAAGAGATTTCAATGCTGGATAAGATCTTATTCCTGTCTCCTGTATCATCGATTTACTTATTTTTTCGTTTACTTTTTTCTTTCCTTTTTTACTCCTTTTTTTACATTTAGTTCATTAATTAATTTCACATTATATTGCTAATATCCAATTTAAATTTGTTACCAAAATTATTGTCTTATCATAATGCATTGTTTTTGAAATATTACTATTTCAAGCTTTACTTAGTTCATTATTGTGTCTGCATTTTTATGGAATTGTTTTTTTTAAATTATTTATTTATTTATTTATTCATTTTGTTTATTTACATTTATTCATTTATATATTATTTTTTTTCCTTCCTTATTTATTTATTTATATATTTATTTAACGCCTATACTATTCAGTTAACGCTGATTTACAAGGGAGGACAAAGTTTTCCTGCTTTGTAAAATAATATAATCGAATAGATAAGACGTTAAATAAATAAGCAAATAAATTATATATAAATATAGTCATCCATACTGTTATCAACACCCACGCACCCACGCACGCGTCCCGATTCCCCCATCATCTCAGTGTGGTCACCATGTGGCGCAGCTTCTTATCAACATCATAGTGCCTAATTATAAACCAATAGCCTTCTGGTACGCAACAAATGGGCACAATTAGTACGCTTATAATACGCACTCGAGCTGTGTTTTAAAAAACTTTACGCCTACTCCGTCAATCAACCTTATCACATGGAATGGCACACTTTAGTTTTTATTTGAACTAATTAATCGCCGACGATGGTCATTGCACGAGTTTAGTGCGCTGCGCAGACTGGTTTCTACTCCAGCTAGGAAACATTCATCTCGTCGTTCATAGAGCCCCGCGGACCTCACAGCTTCCATGCTAACCCTTTCCGGCCCAATGGTACCATATGGACCCATGACATTTTTTTAATTTAATCTGGGTAAATAATAATTTTTTTTAATTTGACCCCATTTTGTTTTGGTTAAATAATAAATTAATATTTTTTTCCACATTCCAATAGGACCAAAAGTGAATTTTTTAAGGAAGATTGAAAATACACATCTGGAAAAAAGGCTAAAATGGGGGAAAACGGTTTGTCCCGGAAATCTAATAAATCTCTAGTATTGCTATTATTTGGGACACAAAAATTCAAAATATGCCAAAAAAAATACAAACAAGGAAAATCTAGTTTTATATTTCAAATTTGAATATGAAGCTTTTAATCAAATTCCAAAATTTCCCAAAATTCATAAAAATTCATGATAAAAATATGAAAAAGACATTACAATTTTTTAGAACAAAATGCGAAACTCGAATATTGTTTGCTTAAAATTACCTGATTTTCACGGATTTAATTCGGACCTGAAAGGGCTAACATTTCGGTGGCCCCAACGCCCCAGAATAATACAGATCAGAACATTTTTTGTTGTAAGCCCGGCTGATCTCTTTCATAATTTTATAACAATATTTAGACCAATATTGATCAATTTTCATCCAGAAAATGTCAAAAATGGTTCACCGCTATACACCCAAATTTTGAAAATAATAACATCAAAAGTCATCAACACCGATACCAATATTCAGATAGTGTTAAATTTAATTCCAAAATTGGTCGACTATTTTTTGCAAAAATTAATGCAAGTTATAACCACACACAAAAATTCGCTCATACCGTGTGCCTATTAATAAAACCGTCACAATGCAAATTTCTTAACTAAACCGAAATTCATTAAATAATAAAACCATTTTAAAGGGCTCTAATTATTAGTTATTGCCATATTATTAGTTAAATTGTAATCAATATTGTAAATATGTATTGTAACTACAACTGATCCGTACTGATCCCTTGAAGGCCTGGCAAAATTCCAGCAAGGGCGATTGACGAGCACGGGAAAGGTAGTGCCTAAAGTAGGGAGCAAAGTGTTTTGTTTTATCATCGCAACTTTACTTTTTATCAATAGTTGTCGAAGAAGGATAAGAAATAATATTCCTCTCGTAATGATTTATCATGGTGTATGTGCCGGGATTAAAGAACTATCCCACGCCCAATGACCCCAGTGCCACAATGTCACCCATTTTTATATCAATCTCAACGCAAAAACCGCATGTTCGGTTTGCATCGTGTACACGCACAGACGGACGGACAGAAAAGTGATGCATATTTTAGAGGAGCTTCGCCGACAACTATCACTATCTGGAAAATAGATTGAGTTTTTGCTTACTAACTATGTTACAACTCATGCTTAGGGGTAGGTGTGGAAATCAGCCATTTTTCAGCAGTACCTTTGTGACTTCATTTACAAAGGCAGTATCTCATCGTTCGCTGCATCGTAATAATTCTTCAAAACTGAACATTAACATGAAATTGGTTCAGATCCCTTTCTATTCTTGCATGTTCTCATTGCAGCTTTACAGTAAAAAAAATTAGCTCATTATGTGCAATGTAGATTAGCTGTCTACAGTAGCTACATGACACCATTACGTCATCTAGATTCTAGTTTTTAGATTGTTGACCACAAACCAGACAATTGGTTTCCTTGTTGACTCTTCAAGATGAATGCAATTCTTACTCTTCTTCTGCGTCTACATAATCAAGTGGCCTCTTTTGCTACCTGACAATACACAGCGTTGTTTTTTTTTGTTTCAATTTTACTTTTTGTATAAAATCTCACGTTGTTATAAGATTTTTTAAATCGCTTTTATTTTCTCGGACGGATAAATGTTGATTATTTTATCAATGATTGTAATAATCTGGCTGGTACACTGACCGCTGTTTGGCCCACACCCGATCATCACTTCTAGCACAGATTATTGTTATTATTACTATTATGCTGCTTATAGCTATGAAAAAAGGAAAAATGCGAAATGTGATAAGGATTTAGAAAAATGTTATTTAATTTAAAAAAGTGATTGAAGAATATCTTATATCGTTATTTCTTCAAATACAAATTATTAATACTTGCTCGTGTATATTTAATGATTGTATAACGTATTTGTATTGTTTTAAAATGTGATGAATGTGCATTTTTAATTATTAAGTTTCATAAGTAAGTTACATGACACTAGTGGGTTGGTATAACCTTTTGTATGTTAGTGATTAATAAATATATATTCCGTCCATTCAATCAAAAAAATATTTTTTAAATAGTCTGTTTTCACATATTCCGCGAAAACCTGTCACGATTATCTGTGCATGTGTTTTTGAATTTTATTAAGTTTCATAAGTAAGTTACATGACACTAGTGGGTTGGTATAACCTTTCATATGTTAGAGATTAATAAATATATATTCCGTCCATTCAATCAAAATATATTTTTTAAATAGTCTGTTTTCACATATTCCGCGTAACCCCGTGGCCGTCACGATTATCTGTGCATGTGTTTTTGAATGTTATTAAGTTTCATAAGTAAGTTACATGACACTAGTTGGTTGGTATAACTTTTGTATGTTAGTGATTAATAAATATATATTCCGTCCATTCAATCAAAAATATATTTTTTAAATAGTCTGTTTTCACATATTCCGCGAAAACCCGTCACGATTATCTGTGCATGTGTTTTTGAATTAGCTAACAAGTTGGTGTACACGTCTATCAGTATCACGTGCACATCATTCGTCGTCCCCTGTCCCTCGCATGACTCAAATTAGCGTTCATTATCCTCAAACAACCTTAACCATGAACGAGAGTTTTTTTCAAAGAAACTTCTCGGAATTTGGAAATTTTCCATTCTAGCGCTCTAATCTGTCTATCTCTACTAGTTTTTCTATCAGACAATCACAGGCACCAAGCTGTCTACCTGTTTCACCTCGCGCCAAGTCCGGTTACATGGGTAAGGAGGCTTGACGCTGGTTAACTCTGTTGATTTGTCTACTGTTTCACCTCGCGCCAAGCGGTTACATGGGTAAGGAGGCTTGACGCTGGTTAACTCTGTTGATTACGAGACGAGACTTTCGCATTCATGACGTGTGTTTTCATTAGTCATACACAACACAAATCATGAAGCGAAATGACAGAACTGTTTAACACACATACTCGTTCCTTTTTTTCTATTTATAAAATTTATAATAGAACTATTTTTCATTACTTACTGTGTATATATTGTGGTTAATGTATTTATTGTAACGTTTATTATAAGGTATAGGGTAATTTATTTATTGCAATGTTAATTATAAGATAGAGCCCCTTGAAGTGCGAACTAAATGTACGGGCGTTCTCACAAATTGAAACCAAAATTTGAAATTGCACTATATTTCCATGTTCGAAAATTGAGTCATTTGATAACGATACGTTGTTATTTTATGACATCTATTAAAGTGCCCATAAACTTCTATGCTAATTTCGTTTTTGAAATGTTATATTTCGAATTTTTATTTATTGCAACTTGCATTTAGTTAGGTATAACCAATTTTGTTCTGTGGCTAAGTTACAGAAATGCAGTCGATCATCATTCACGTGCATTATTTTTTAAAATTTTAATTTCTGTGTTTAGCCCAGATTAAACATTTTCTGGTTCAAAATTGATAAAAAAAAATTACGGGAACGCGAAAATCTGATTACCTTTTGTCTTTGGCGGTACTTGTGAATTTCATGTCGTTCTACCTAATTTGATATGTATGCTAAGTTTTAAATAAGTATTCTGTGCAATTGTTCTTGTCTCCGTCAAGTAAACATCTGTTTGACCGCACTCGTTGCCTGGCCTTGTCTCAACTTATGTAATCCAATCATTATGATCACCTGTCAGACGAGCGAGCTTAGTAAGGGGTTTCTTGGTGCCAACCATTCCTTATATTATATTATAACCACCGGGTTAAATATGGAAATTGCACGGGTTAATAATCCATTCACAAACATATCTCATTTCCATATTCAAATTGATGATTTATTTATTTATTGGAAATTTTATTCAATGCAGTACTTTAGCGTGGAAAATGTGACTAAGCACACAATGGAAAGTAGTAATACTCAATACTAATTCCAGTGAACGTTTTTGCATTCTCGCAAATATACAACTACGAAAATAATGTGGTGAGTGGTGACGTGATCGTGCTGTTAGTAGAACATCGTAACTTTGTTGTTAGAACATCGTAGCTATGTTGTTAGAACATCGTAGCTTTGTTGTTAGAGCATTGTAGCTTTGTTAGAACATCGTAGCTTTGTTGTTAGAACATCAGTGT
>JAMZAV010014609.1:0-13608 GCA_024449915.1 Sweltsa coloradensis | reverse complement strand
GAAAAGACAAAAAGAAAAAAAAAAATCCGGTTTTTTTTCTCCAGTGTAGTGAAAGGAATCTTCGCTTCATTGCTACGCTCATCCAAAAATGTCCCACACTGAACAAGTTTTTGGGAAAGTTCAGTTACCAGCAAGCAAAAGTTGTTGACAAGGAAGGAAAGATGGAACAATAGTAGGTCTATACTTGGTTTCAGTTAAGAACGCCGCTACGTACCGATGGATCACAGCACCGTCGCCCTCACAATGTGACTAGACTACCGGGTAGGAAACTCATGTCTGCTCTCCAAAACCATCGGTATTCGGCAACACAACAGTTTTCAAAAAACAACACAACTTACTTTAAGTAGGCCTAAATATTTCAATAATAAATAAATAATACTTAAGAAATTTACTTATTTCTCGTCTATCCCATTCGATTGTAAAAAAATTGCATCGACCTAGTTGAAAGACATTCGTATCGAGACACACTCAAAATAAATAGTACTTTACACAACATCATGGGCGCAGTGTGTCGACATTTGATTGCGGATGGATTAAAAGGAAAACAAAAGTCTTGAGAAAAAGCTGCACAAATATAGAGGCCTCTCACTAGAAAAGAATGATGATGATGATGATGATTCTATTGATGTTTAACAGAAAGACTGGTTTACGTACTGGGGGGCCCTGCCCCCCGACCCACGGCCGGGGCTGCCGCCCCTGGAACCCGCTCCTACACGACTATTCTGCGGCGATTCGTTTTCCGCCGAAAGTAGTTGTTGTTGTGCACGTACTTTAATGGACAATTGTGTGTGTGTGTAAAAACACAGATTTGTTGTAAACTAGGGAAACGCCAAAGTCGTTGTTAAACGAGTGAGTGAGCCATGTGTTGAGTACCCGGTTACATTACTTTTCTTCCCCCTACATTAGGCCTACCTAACCTACCATAGCCTAAAGAGGCGCATTGATCTTACAGTTGACGCGCCCGTATGCCTACTAAACTTAAAAAAAAACATTATTTATACGAATATAAATATCAAACATAAATGTAAATGTTCCCGGGTACTCACCACATGACTCGCTCACTCGTCTAACAACGACTTTGGCGTTTCCCAAGTCTAGTTGGCTAAAGCGCCCTTAAGGCCGCTTTACACGGAGAAGTTGAAAAAGTAAAAAGTAAAAAGTGAAAAGAACGAGTAGGAAGAGAAAAAGAAATACCCTGGTCGGGAAAGATTTTGTAATTCCTAAATTGTATTTAAAAAATTATTAAACATGTTTTGAAATGCATATAACGCAGTGTAGTCTATCATCTGTGACAATACTATGAAAAACATAGCCAGTACGAAATACGTGAACATATTGCAAGGTTTACTCAATCTACGAGCGGAATTTGGGGGTACCTTGACGTTTCCCAAAATTCGACAGACCTTGCATGGGCACGGCTTTCACGGCCAGGCGAAAAAACAAACAAAAAATATCTTTTCAAAATCTAAAACATTGTCGTTAAAATAATTTCTAAACATTGGAAGTCTATTTTTCAGTTTATCATTTCTTGTAGGTTTAAATCGCAATGAATCTTGCTGATTTTGTTAGCAGTTCTCAATAAACTCGTACCGGATGTCTGTTTAAAATTTTAGCGCAATCTGTTCAGCGATTCGGCTGATTTTCAACGTACACACACACACACACGCACGCACGCAGAAAAACAATTAGGTCCGTTTTAGTCGAATGGAAATCACTACGTTCGCTACGCTCACTCGTTCAATTACGCAAACATTTAACCTTTTGACGAGTGAGTTAGCTTTCACCTTACTACACCCTGGAATGGGTTATTTTTTATATTTTACAACATTCTGTTTTTTGGTCATTCCTTACTAACTAGGCCTAGGCCTAGCACTTAAAAACCCAAATTAGGGCTTACACCACTATTGAGGCATCAAAATTAAAAATTGTAGGGGTAAATACCTGGTCTGTCCAGTTTCGGGGGTTGACAGCACGTCTAGGCCTAGCCCTAGCTGTAGGCCTACGCCCACCTGTTGTAGCGGCAACAGGAGCTAGCCCCTACTTGACTTCTACATCTTATTAGTATCAAAACACATACTTCACTGTCACTAATATCAGATTCATCCATTTTATTTGTAGTTACCGGCGTAATCCATCTTCTAAAATCAACAGGACGGGTCTGGCGGCCACAATAACTCGCAAACAAAAACGTGGTACTGTCAATTTCCATAAACACTCGCATTTAGTTATTTATGACAATAAAGTTGGCAGCACTATACATCGCCTTACAAATAGTTCTTACTATTGCCGAGAGGTACTGTACTGTACTGTAGGTAGGTAATGTTTTTAAAATTAGCCAAAGAACTTGAAACGGAAAGACAACACACTCGACCACACAAGGCAAAAAGTATGAGACGGGCGTACTCTACAAAGGTAGGCCTACACAATAAAGGTTGACTTGCAACATGCCTTGTTGATGAATTTAACAAAATGACTCGAATACCTGCAGGTTGTGCAGGTAGACTCGTTGTTGCAGTGCGAGAGTCGCTTGTAACCGACGAGGCATGGGAAACGAGATGGAACACGACAAACTGGAAAAGTGTACCTGTAGACAATAAGAGACGTGTTGTAATGTTTAGATAAATAATGTATTTTCAATATTTAAAATTTGACACAGTTGGGCATAAATTAATAAAATTATATATTTGTACATTTTCGAGATTATGTACCGGTAGGTAAAGTTTAAAATAAATACCCTGTGCATATTTTTGTATTTATTGAAATCGACTACTATAGAGCATTGTAATGTATTGCTGGACAAGATTTATTATTATTTTTTGATATCATTTTTATTTTTTGTGCTTTAGTATTAGCTAATTTTATGAAATGCCTATATCGCACTTGTGGAGGTAACTCTGTTGTTGGTGGCAATAAAATAAAATAAAATAAAATAAAGAAGTGTTTTTAGAAATTGAATCACAGCCGATTAGTAAATCAAAGTGTGTAGGTTCACATTTAGATTAGGTATGGAAATGGTATTTAGCGTAGTACAATTTAAAGATTAAATTAAACGTTGTTTGAAATATGGTGGTATTGACCAATACAAACAAGACTGAAGTGGGGGTAAATAAATTGTAACATGTGTAATGTGTATAGAAATTAAGCATTATTAAACCTAACAGTCTATTTAAGCATCATTCACAATCAGTTCTAAGTCGTAAGGCGCAAGGTCTAAGGCGTAAGGTGTAAGTCGTAAGAAATGCTAGGCGTTTACAACAACCATACCATTTTTCATTGCTCCTGTGTATTGTGCATGCGCGTACAGTCAGCTGTGGAGTTTCCTTGTTCGTGATTGGCTCGTCGTAAGAAACCGTTGTAAGAATTGGATTTTGGGCAATTCGTTACGACATAAACCATACGCCTTGCGACTTGGGACGTGTTGTGAACGTTCTGATTGAAACACATACTGGGCAATACAAAATATTACGCCTTAGGCCTTGCGCCTTAGACTTAGAATTTGATTGTGAATGATGCTTTTACACACAATACCTGCATGAAATGCAGAGTCTAGTTTCGTCGCAGATGGCCAACATGGGTAACAAGGAAGAAGAGAAGAGAAGAAACTTCAACACTAGGCCCCCAGACAACACCTGTGGACAAGACCAATGCAAATGTGTAGGCCCTTATAGCCTTGAAGTTTATTTGTACGGGGAAAACGAGTCAAACATTGTCAAGGAACACCCATTTAGTGTTCCATTTTGCAATCAAATAATGTCCCCCAACACTGAACAAGTTTTTAGGAAAGTTCAGTTACCAGCAAGCAAAAGTTGTTAACAAGGAAGGAAAGATAGAGCAAAAGTAGGTCTATACCTAGGCTATTTGGGTTTTCAGTTAAGAACGCCGCTACAAACCGATGGATCACAGCACTGTCGCCCTCACACAAAGTGACTTGACTACCGGGTAGGAAACTCGTGTCTGTTCTCCAAAACCATCGGTAGCCTATTGGCAACACAACATTTTCCCAAAAAATTTAACACAACTTACTTTAAGAAGGCCTAAATATTTTAATAAACCGGCAGATATTGCAAATCGTGCGACTCATTAGCCTAAGCCTAGCCTAGGCCCTAGGGCAGGCCTACGTAAATGCATGACATTTGGATCGAGGTTGGCCTAGCCCTAGCCCTACCTAGGCCTAGTAAAAGTACGGTAGGCCTAGGGCTACAGTAAATTTGAAATTAGACAAACATGAGAACAGAAACGAATTAGGCCTAGGCCTATTAGATTGCTAGGACCTAGGCTAGTCGAATCTACCGTAGAGGCCTCAGCTTCAATAAAAGTAACTAGTAGGCCTAGCCTAGGCCTAGGGTAGGCCTAGGCCCTAGGCTTTGTGTATCCAATCCCTTGTGGCCTAGGCCTAGGCCTATCCCTAATGCCTAGGTAAGGCAGGGCCTAGCTAGCCTTGATGTAGGCTAGGGCCTAAGCCTAGGCCTACCGGTAAGCCCAGACATGTAGGTCTACAGAAAAGATAATGGGACAATCAGTGGGGCGCTGACCCTATAAGACCAGGAGCTATTGCTCCTGGTCCTAAAGGGGGGTGGGTGGGTGGGTCCCCGGAGGGGACCCACCCACCCCATTTTATTTCAAGTATATATTATTTTATTTCATACTTATTTACCTCATCATATTTAGGACATTGTAAACAATTAATAATAAACTATATCTACATAGTTGTTTTCCAAAGGGTTTTTCCAAAAAATTGTGAATGAGTTATAACTTATAAGTTCTAGAAATCGTAAAATCGTAGAATTGCGATTTTCAGAGAAATAATTTTAAGATTGCGCTCAAAAACGTGGCAGTTCTAAGTTCAAAAGATTTCGAAGCCCCAGAAAAATTTCATCGCAATTGGAGTATCGGTTTAGCCCGGGAATCGTGTTGACAAACACAGAAAAATACAGAAAAAAAAACAAAAACAACAAAAAACATTCCGGATTTTTTCTTCAGTGTGGTGAAATGGAATCTTTGCTTCACTCGCTACGCTCATTTAATCAATGAAACCCCTTTTTTTAAGTAAATAAACCTATATTTAAAAAAAATATATTATTGAGAACAAAGTTTTACTTTTTAGAGATGTTCACTTCGAAGTTCTTCAGTGGGTGGATCCCGTTGATGTTGTGTCACCTCACATTTTTCGACATGTCGTAACAAAATCAACAAGCGTTCGCCCGGGTTTAAATGTGTTCTTATTTTGGGGTTTTATATTTTATCGATGTATCTAAAATATTAAAAGATGGGTGGTTTGATCTTGTAGTTTGAATTCAATTGACTTGATATTTCACATGATTTATTCAATTAAAAAATTTCATTCCTCTATGTTGGAGAGTAACATTACTGAATTGTTATCTTCTACCATACCAAGTACCAACAATACCAAAAGGTCTGATAAAGTTTCTTATTCATTATATAAACAGCTGTTAAAATAAATCACATAAAAACGACCATGGTCAGCCAACGGGTTAGTTGGCTCTTTTAAAACTTGAAATTAGTTTTCTGTATTTTGGTCATCATATAACGATGTATCTTTAAAAGCAAGAGGTTGGATATGATTTGATTTTGCACAAGGAATTAGATTTGACTTGATAGTTTACCATCGTTTCTTCAATTAAAATATTTTATTTCTCTTGTTGGAGGGTAAGTATGAATTGTTATCTTCTAGACTTCTACCTTCCATATTAATAAAACCTGCAATTCAGGCACCTGTCCTGCTGCCCTAGAAAAAACACCCGGTACGGGTAATTGTCCCGTTTTTCTTTAGGATTTTTTTATAATATAATCTGTTTTAAACAAATCAAATGAAATAAAACCATCTATCGATCAAATTCTAAGTGCAAAACGGGGACCAGACCAGCCAGTTGGCGTGGAAAATTAAGAACAAATGAAAAAGTCTTGGAGGACTGATGAAATTTTTTTTTTTTCTTGCATGTAATGGGTTTGTATTGTTACCAAAAAGGTTTTTTTGGTGCTTAAAACTCGTTAAAACGCACCAAAAAAACCCTAAGAATTAAAATTTTTTTTCCCGGGGTTGCCCCCGGATCGCATTTGATGGGGCGTAAAAAATTTGAAAAATAAAAAACGTCTCGGAGGACTGGTGAATTTTGTTTTTTCTCATGTAATGGGTTTTTATTTGTTTCCAAAAGGTATTTTCTGGTGCTTAAAACTCGTTAAAAAAGCACCCAAACCACCCTAAAGAATTGAAAATTTTTTTCCGGGGGGTTGCGCCCCCCACCCGCATGTTGCATGGGGCGTAAAAATTAAAAACAAAGAAAACGTCTTTGAGGGCTATAATTTTTTTTTTTTTTGCATGTAATCGGGTTTTTATTTTGTTACCGAAAAGGTATTTTTCTGTGCTTAAAAATCTTAAAAGGCCCAAAAAAACACCCTTAGAATTTAAAAATTTTTCGGGGGTATGGCCCCGGACCCCCATGTTGCATGGGGCGGGGAAAATTTAAAAACAAAGAAAAAACTTGGAGGATGGTAATTTTTTTTTTTTCTTCATGTAATGGCCCCTTTATCTGTTACCAAAGGTATTTTTTTATGTTTAAAACTCGTTAAAACCGCTAAACAACCCCCAGAATTGAAAATTTTTTCCGGGGGTTGCGCCCCCACCCGCATGTTGCATGGGGGGTGAAAATTAAGAAAAATGAAAAAAGCGTGGTGGACTGAGAATTTTGTTTTTTTTTGATGTAAGGGTTGTATTTTTGTACCAAAAAAGGGTTTTTTGGGGCTTAAAAAATCGTTAAAACGAACCCCAAAAACCCTAAGAATTGAAAAATTTTTCCGGGGGGTTTCGCCCCCGGGCCCGCAGGACCTGGGGCTCCCCCCCCGACCCCCCTTCATGTGTTATTTTTGAGGGTGGGTGGGTCCGTAAGAGGGGGCTTGCTCCCCGTTTGATTCATGGGTTCAGCGCCCACTGGGGACAAGACCTACCCTTTAAAGCAAGGCCTTTTTACAACCCCCGAGACGTCACGCAAGCTAAGGGCCTAGGGTCGGTTGGAAGTCATCAAAACAAAGTCCAGACCATAATTCCTATTATGAATAACTAGCCTAGCCGGCACTTCTTCGGCTAGGGGGGTCCAACTTTTATAGGGCTACACCTTGCTACACTGCTATATTGCCTTGTTACTACTTATGTTAAACGTGTACTTTCGTTAGGTTAGCCGAACTTTCCGCTGGCTACAGTGCGCCGCGCTAGTTCTAGGATATAATCGATAAGAGCACACCCGAAATCCTTTCCGTTACAGTGTATATAAAAGTTGGACCCCCCTAGCCGAAGAAGTAGGGCCTAGGCTAGCCTACCGCCTAGGCCTAGGCCTAGCCTACGTTATAGGCCTAGGCCTACCCTACACTCCAGAAACCTGTAACATTTTTTCGTTTATAAATAGATGCATTTATGTCAGAACAATATAAATCAAGAATTGTACTTGGAATGGGTACATTACCAAAATTATCTTGAAAATTAAATTCTTGGGAGACATTTTGTAGTATTTGAAAGTGAGGTTAGGTTGTCCGACTCCGGTTGGCGTGGGAGAATTCGCAGTTCGACAACTATCATAAGCGGTAGCTATGTCGATAACGCTACTTGGAGAGGAAACTTCTTTATCGATTCTGTCAAATTCAGGGTCAAATTACGTGCCCAGGAAGTGCTGCTACCTAGTGGCAACAAGTCGAATTATTTGCAGCATTATAAGCGGTAGCTATGTCGATAACGACACTTGGAGGGGAACTTCATTATCGACTCTGTCAAATTACGCGCCCAGGAGGTGATGTTACCTAGCGGCGATAACTTTAACTACTCGGAGCCAAACTATCCATGTGGAACAACCATGCCAACATTGAAAACTAACACGAACCCCAAAATTACTAGTTTGCGTAGGTCTAGCTTGGCTACCATCATATTATTTCATGACCAAAAACTATTTTTCTATGGCATGTTAATAATTTTCTACTATCAGGAAGTAAAAATAAATCGTAGGGAATGACAAAATTATTTAGTCAGTTTGAAAAGTTGATTTTGTTTTATTGTTGGTATTGATAATTTAAATTTTTGGATGAGCGAAGCGAAGACTTCAATTTCACTGACCCCCCAAAACATTTAGCTCGGTTGTTTTTTTGTTTGTTTGTTTTTTTGTTTTTTTTTGTTTGTTTTTTTGTCTGTTTGTTCGCACGATTCCGGGCAAACGGCATATGCGATCTTGATGAAAATTGAAGGGGACCTTCGAAATCTCTGAACTTAGACGTGCCACGTTTTTGGGTACAATCGAAGAAATATTTCTCATGAATATAGCACTTTTACGATTTTTTTCGATTTTTAGTGCGATATTTTCGAGACATTTGGGCCGATTCTGACCAAACGGGTAGGGCTACAACGTTCATATTTCACATGGACATTAAGGTTATGGTGATGTATTGCTTTCTGAAAGAAAAAGTTGAAAAAGTTAGCCAGAATCTAGAGAAATAAAGCTTTTAATATAAGTTTTTTGACTTTTTGTGCGATATTTTCGTGCCATTTGGGTCAATTCTGACCAAACGGGTGAGGCTACAACGTTCATATTTCACATGGACATTAAGGTAATGGTGATGTATTGCTTTTTGAAAGAAAAAGTTGGAAAAGTTAGTCAGAATCCATAGAAATAAAGTTTTAATATAAGTTTTTTGACTTTTAGTGCGATATTTTCGTGCCATTTGGGCCAATTTTGATCAAACGGGTGGGCCTTCAACGTTCATTTTATACATGGACATTAAGGTTATGGTGATGTAGTACCTTTTAAAAGAAAAAGTTGAAAAAGTAAGCCAGAATCAATAGAAATAAAGCTTTTAATATAAGTTTTTACGGTAAATAATACCAATTGACAGGTAACAAAAGAAATTTGACAACAATCACTTACAATGCGTAGGTAGCAAAACAAAGCACTTGCAAAAGTAAAGATATCCCACGCAAACTAAAAACTTTAAAAAGCTCATCCATCAACGCGGCGGGACTTTAGCGTTTTCCTAGTCTATGAAAATTTTAAAATTCTCCCGCACAATTGCTGTTTTCTTTACTTTTTCCATTTTTGGATGAGCGTAGCGAGCGAAGCGAAGATTCCATTTCACTACACTGGAGAAAAAAATCCGGAATGTTTTTTTTTTTTTTTTTTTTTTTTTTTTTTTTTTTTTTTTTCTGTTTTCCACACGATTCCGGCTAAACCGATACTCCGATTGCGATGAAATTTTATGGAGGCCTTCGAAATCTCTGAACTTAGAACTGCCACATTTTTGAGCGCAATCGGAAAATTTGTTCTCATGAAAATCGCAATTTTACGATTTTTTTCGATTTAAAAAAAATTTCTTTGACTTATAACACCTACCTGCTTTATCCGATTTTAATGATTTTTGCACAGAACCTTTATTTTATGAATTAAGATATTTTTATGAAATTTGAGCGCAATTGAAACAATATTTATCATAAAAATCGAAATTTTACAGTTTTTTTCTTTTTTTAAACAATTCTTTGACTTATAACACCTACATGCTTTATCCGATTGTAATGATTTTTTCGCAGAACCTTTATTTTATGAATTAATATATTAGTGTAAAATTTGAGCGCAATCGAGAAATTATTTCTTATAAAAATCGCAATATTTCAATTTTTTACCAATTTCGATTAATTAAAAAAAATTAAAAAAATTAAGTGAATTTTTAATTTAATTTAATTTAATTTAAAAAAATTCAACTTAGTAATGATTTTGCCACAGAACAACAGAAAATTCGCATAACACATGGCAGCTCAATGCACCAATTACGCTCATCCAACAACGCGGCGGGACTTCAGCGTTTTCCTAGTTGGAAGCAATTTTAATGCTGAATATGATAGTTTTAAGAGAACGGTCATGTGATGTTAATGCTATTTCCTAGCCACTGGGTGGCCATAGTGCAGCAATCCCTCGGGGGTGGCATTCGTAGCTGAAACCTACTATATTTGATTTAAGGGCGCGTCAACCGTAAGTCGTTACGTGCCACTGTAACTTGGGACAGGAGATGTGGCAAGGACAGAATATCCAGCCACAGACAAGGGGTTTGACTTGTTTCATCTAAGGGCGCACAATGATAATATTGCGTTTCTTCTCCTCGTAGGGCCCCCAAGGGACCATGACCCTTGAGCAGTTGCGCACCCTATTCTTACGCCACTGCCTTTTTAGCCATGTTAAGATTGCCCTGAAGCACACCTCTTTCTCTTGGTTCCTCCAGGAGGCCAAGTCTTGAGATCACTCCTTTCGAGTCGAGAATTGAGTCAAGTCGCTCATTCTAATAGAATCTAATCTAATAGAATCACCTGTGAATGGGGTAAACGATAATCGGTAGTCTTGGGACCATTTTCACGGCTTGAGGCTCCGCCCCCAACAATCCCATAGTGACCTATAAAAACTTTTGTTACAAAATAAAATCATTATCAATCAAAATCACAGCCAGCTAGATCAAAATAATTGATCTCCTTATTATAAAAGCTGTGCTATTTTGTCTTTGTTGTTGTTTTTGAAAGTGTAGGCCTAGTTATCCAATGTCAGATAATAATCTAAATGTACATATTTAATTTAAACTTGGTGTTGGATCAGTTTGAAAAAGGGGTTGATGCATGTATCAATACGGTTACGTAAATTTGCCGGCTGCTAGCTCACCTTGTTACATCTATAATTGCATTTACAACGTTCATCTAGATTGATCTGTCACAATTTATAACTACCAAATCAATAACAAACTGTTTTGATCGTCTCAAGTCGACAAAGTTCACAAGTCACCAACAAATATCTCGTGGTTTGAAACGAGAAAAAATATTCGTTCTAAGTCACCGTGCAACTCGTGAACTTGTCCCCAAGGCTACAGATTTGGCGATTTCGAGCGACTTGGAGGAATTTATCGACTCGGAACGTGTGCGAGTTGAAACGAGTGGTCTCAAGACTTGGCTTCCAGGTTTTAGGTAAAGGGGGGGCAGGACATAAGGGGGCGCCAACTGATTTAAGCACTTTACAAAACATTATAAATTGACTAAAGTTTGATAGGCATCCGCATAGAAAAAAATTCATACATTTATTTATTTAGCTCTTGATTCAATGCGGTTCACTCGTTGATATTAAACACCTATTGTAGGCTAGATACGCAGTCTCCAATACCTCCACACAGGCGCAAGCGTAACAAATTGAAGACTCAATCTGCCATGAACAAAATGGTGATTTGGCATTTTAATTTATGATTTTTAAATGCAATAAAGAATTTTACTGGATTGTTTGATATAGTTTTAGCTTGTGCAGCATGGCATTGAAGAAAAAGAAACAATAAGAAGTTATTGCATAAGGTAATTTAGTAATCATTTGATGTTAAAGGCTAGTATGCTTACCTGTCAACCTGGCGGCAATCTTGAGAACTATTTGAGTTTCAAATTGCTCCCATTTGAATACAGTAGTCCCTCGTTAACACGAACATGAAGGGACCTAAAAGTCGGGTGTTCGTGTTAGCAAAACAACAATAAAAATGCTTAAAATGGGTACTATATTGATATTTCAATTGATACAGACCATGGAACATGGGCTACCTTGGGGCTAGGACACTAGGAATGTATGGGAGGTCCAGGTCTGTAATGCAATACTGTAACGACGGCAATGACGTTATAATATGTACACACACAAGAGATAACGACTATTGAACCATAGTCTTAGCAGCTGGACGGCCCAAGGTCAGGTTTACACACATAACAAAAACTTGTAGAAATACAGCCAAACCTTACACACTCAAAAGGAATGAGATCTAAAAAAAGGGCCAAGCTCATCTACCCTTCCACATTTGCGCATTCTTAATTCATAAACGTACAGTGTCCCATAACAGCATCCTCGAAAAGCTTGGCAAAATAGAATTTGCGATTATTAATTTAACGTAGTAGTTTATCCAAGTTCTTTTTTTGTAATTAATTTAAACGTAAACATGCAAATTCTATTTTGCCAAGCTTTTCGAGGATGCTGTTATGGGACACTGTACGTTTATGAATTAAGAATGCGCAAATGTGGAAGGGTAGATGAGCTTGGCCCTTTTTTTAGATCTCATTCCTTTTGAGTGTGTAAGGTTTGGCTGTATTTCTACAAGTTTTTGTTATGTGTGTGATCTTATTACTTTTTCAAGTTCCATTACAAAATTATTTGTTAAAATATAATATTTTTATCAAAGTTGATTTAATTTTTATGGTATTAGCAATAACAATAGGATGTAAAATATCTAGGCCCGGATTCATGTACATCCTGGGTATAGGTGGTATAACCATGGTATAACGACGGTATAAGGACTGGTTAAGTCTAGGCAACTCACATCCTATTAAAACTTTCCCATGTAACAACAAACGCACAACTAATGTAATTTTACACCTATTTCACTGCACCCACACGAGGGAAGCGATATATCTAGACGGCCTTGACCCACAGCCATGTAAATCATCAGATAATCAGAAGAATATTGAAAATTTTCACCATCTTTTGTTTTACATTTTTATTAAAAGTGACAGGAGATTGCGTGAGGTTATTAAAAGTAAAGAAAAAGCTTATTATTGCCGTAAATTTGGAATAGCCTAGGACTATCATACCATTGTTTATCTGCATTAGGCTTGTAGTAATCAAAACTAGTTATTTGTGCGGGAAGTGTGTCAAAACAAGGAAGTGCTGGCCTAGGGTTGGCTAAGAAAGGCCTAGGGCTTGTCAAACATGTAGTGTAAGTATTTATTTATCTAGTCCTATAGCCTAATGGAACTTTAGACCTACACTGTTGTATTATAAATTAATTTCTACATCTGGGCCTAGGCCAGGGACGGTTTCTGATTTGTTTTATGAGAGTATAATGACACCTTTTCTCGTTCCACACAAAGAAGAAAAATTTTAAATGTCCACCATTTGTTTACGTATCGCACTTTCCCGCCTAACTCTGCTTATACCGTCAACAAGTGTCAAGTAACTATGGTTACTTGTTGATTATATGCCAAGTGTTTAAGGCTTATTTTAAAACCTTTATTTGGAAGCCTTCCAACAAACTTTTCAACTTTTTTTTTCAAAAGAGACTATCATTCTATAACCTTAATGTCCATGTAAAATATGAACATTGTAGCCCCACCCGTCTGGTCAGAATCGCGGGCCGACGTATTAGATGTAAGTAGCAGTAGTAGCAGTAGTAGCAGTAGTAGGAGTAGCTAACATCCTTAAAGTGATTTTGAGCATGTTTCAAGCCATTTTTTCACCAAGAAGGAATGGTCGTACCCCAATAAAATTTGGCATGTGTTGTCAGGTACCTAAATCCCCTCGATTGTGATAGTTTTCAAGTTCACATCACGTTACATGACGGCTGGGTAACACCTCGAAATCACCCCAACTCTGCTTGGTGTATAAGGTGCTTGAGTGTGTAGCGCACCGCGGCTTGGCTGCGGCGCCCTAACGGGCACCTAGATATTCATGGATTTACCATGTTCCTCCCTAGTCCACTTGCCTCCACTGCAGAATTCGCCTCTATCCTAATGCCTGGATTTTTCTACTCTATTTCCTCAACTAATGCCCATTTGATAACTTT
>JAMZAV010014608.1:0-13405 GCA_024449915.1 Sweltsa coloradensis | reverse complement strand
AAAAATTTTTAAAAAAGGGGAAAAGTTATTCCATAGGATGTGAGTACCTTAACCGTACATCATATGCTAGCAGAATGTACCAATATGATGCCTTGCGCATGCAATTGATCTCTCCAATCTAGAAGAACTTCTATCATATGATAACGGCGACAAACTTTCCAAATTTCTCATCCAAAGTAATCTATTTAACAAACTTTAAGTAACTTCATACACATTTCTTTCTTTTCTTTATTTTCATTTACATACATAACTTTTTTTTGCTATTACTTTCTTCATCTTCAATTTATTTTGTTATTTATGCACTTAGAAAACAATCTAATCATAAAACATACCTGCATTAACTTTTCTAATTGGATGAGCGTAGCGAGCGAAGCGAAGATTCCATTTCACTACACTGGAGAAAAAATCCGGAATGTTTTTTTTTTTTTTTTTTTTTTTTTCTTTCTTTCTTTCTTTCTTTCTGTATTTTTGTCTGTCTGTTAACACGATTCCGGCTAAACCGATACTCCGATTGCGATAAAATTTTATGGAGGCCTTCGAAATCTCTGAACTAAGAACTGCCACGTTTTTGAGCGCAATCGAAAAATTATTTCTCATGAATATCGCAATTTTACGATTTTTTTCGATTTTTTTAAAAGTTCTTCGACTTATAACTCCTACATGCTTTATCCGATTGTAATGATTTTTTCACAGAACCTTAATTTTATGAATTGATATATTCCTGTGAAATTTGAGTGTAATCAAATAATTATTTCTCATGAAAACCGCAATTTTACGAATTTTTTAATTTCTTCGGCTTATAACACCTACATGCTTTATCCGATTATAATGATTTTTTCACAGAACCTTAATTTTATGAATTAATATATTCGTGTAAAATTTGTGCGCAATCGAATAATTATTTCTTATTATCACTTTTTTTCCTTTTTTAAAATTACGATTAATTAAAAAAAATAAGTTAATTTTTTTATTTCAATTTAATTTAATTTAAAAAAAAATCTTCAACAAAGTTCTGATTTTTTCACAGAACAACAGAAAATCCGCATAACACATGGCAGCTCAATGCACCAATTACGCTCATCCAACAACGCGGCGGGACTTAAGCGTTTTCCTAGTTTACTTTCATTCACAGGCGGCGCAATATGACCTAACCGGTTGAAGGGCCCTAGTTTCTCACGTCGTCGTCGGGTAGAATTGGCCCAGAGCATGGCTCCCGCTAATCGTAAAAGGCGATTCAAGAAAAAAGATCACCTCGCAAACATCAGCTAGTAAGAGCGCAGTATTTTACTCCCTGAAACTAGAGGCGAGCTCTGGTAATCGTCTTCGGGGACCTTGCTCCCTTCCCTTGACGACCCCCCGGCGACAATGACAAATGACACACGAACGATTACAAAAGACGATGATGACGCGACGTGAGAACCTTCTTTCCTCCTTACCGTGGCTAGTTCTGACCAGCATGGGCCCCGTCCTCCCCACCCCTTTGGGGTTAGAGTGTGCCTTTATGACCTAACGGTTTGCGCGTCCTTGAACCTACTAAACTTTATAACTTCCCTCCATTACTTTCAGTTATCTCTCCAGCAGTTGCGATTTTGTCACAAAATAGTCGCTATGATAGAGGATTAGCGATCCCGGTTGAATAAAGGATATCATCGTTTATCAATTTCGGGGGGGGGGGGTGATTCGACCTGATTCTGTAAAATAGTCGCTACGCCGCCATTTATCGTATCTTGTAGCATAGCATAGCGACTCCTTTTCATTCCTCGTTATCAGAGCGATCGGCTATCATTTTTACAGAATCAGTCGACACGCAAATGTCGCTAAAGGGCCGAATAACGATCGTTATCTTCCCATAACGGATTTTACGAATCAGACCGCAGCATCGGTCTGTTCCCCCACATCTTATTTCACAGTATCTTTACAGTAACCTATCGTTTGGCGCACCTTAAAACAAACCAAAACTTACGTATACGTAATCTGCGTTCTTCTACCCCGTCTGGCCTGCGAAGAACTTAGCGCCGGAGATTCAATTGGTTGCATTCATTATATAAAAGAAAACTAAATAATTTGTCCTTATTTAGAAACAGACAATTCTCATTAAACACACCATTAACTCTTTTTAATTATCTTTGCAATATCAAGATGGCGAAATATGAACTTACCGTTGAAAGCGCCCTAATTAATCTTTGTCATTAAATCCTGTGTAAATTAAATTAAACTAAAACTTCAGACCCGGGTTACAATTGGCCAAAAGCAGGCCTGCCGATAATTGTAATTAAAATAGGCGAGACTGACAAGTCCATTTCGCAAACATCACCTACAAGTATGAGGAATCCCCCTCATACACTAGAGGCGAGCTCTGGCGGTCGTTGTCGGGGACCTCTCTCCCTTACCTAGACGACGTCCCCCTGCTGCAACGAGCGAGGCAACACAAACGATGACATGGACGATGACATAGACGATGACATAGACGATGACAACAGACGATGAAATAGATGTTTCCTAGACCGATGACATAGACGATGACATTGACGATGAACGATTAGAAGATGACATAGACGTGACACAGACGATGACATAGACGATGACCAGACATGATATAGAAGATGACACAGACGAAGACATAGACGATGACATAAACGATGACAGACGATGACATAGACATGACATAGACGATGAACACCGGGCCGATGATAGAATCTTCCCTTTCCCTCCCCATTCCCGTGGCTGGTTCTGACCAGCATAGGGATTTTCCCATCCCACACTCCCTAGATCAATTGGCGAACACTATGAGCTATCGTTGACGCCCCTTAATCCATATAACTGTCTTGTCCATCTGCTTGTTTAAAATTTAGGGAATCTTGTTTGATTTCGAAATATTCCTACCCGCCCACTGCAGAACTGACCAACACGTATATCATGTGTTTATTCAAAAATACAAAAACCAATTTATTTTAAAACGTGGCCGCTTCGCGAACGCTTTTTTTAGTTGCATTGGATGGATGAGCTTTTTTAACGGTTTTTAAGTATGCGTGGAATATCTTACTTCTTCGAGTTTCATTGCAAAATCATTTTGTTTAAATTAGGAAAAATTTTTATTAATGAAGAACAATGCTATGGTAATTCGAATGTAAAATATCTGGTAGGCCGAAGATTGCTAATGAACGCAATGTAGGTGATTTGTTTTGTCCATTTTCTTAGTTTACTGTTTATTATTGTTATACACCTCAAAACTCATTTTCTAAAACTTTATTCTATAGATTCTTGATACTTTTCACTTTTTTTTTCAAAGGTACTACAGCACATAATCTTCATTCCTGTAAAATATGAACGTTGTTGCTTAACCGAATGGTCAGATCCACCCAAATGTCACGAAAATATCGCGCTAAAATTGTAAATAAAATAAAAAGTACTATATTTTAAAAAAATATTTCTTCGATTGACCCACAACAGCATGTCTAAGTTCAAGATTTGACGAAAAAAGGTCCATATTATTTTCATTGAGATCGTATGCCGTTTGGCCCGTTTAGAGAGCAAACAACCGACAAAAAAAACAAAGCAAAAAAACATTGAGCTAAATTTTTTTGGGGTCAGTGAAATTAAAGTTTCCGCTTCGCTCATCCAAAAATGTTGTTTACATCATTCAGATTTCATTTATTCATTTTATTTCCATTCGTAAAATAATTTTGATTTTGCTATTACCATCATCACCATAAATTTTTGTTATATTTAACTAGAAACAATACAATCATCAAAACCATTAACTAATTTATTAACGTTTATATCACGCAGCCGTATAATATGTCCCAACGTTTGAAGCGCCTAGTTCTCCACGTGTCGTATTAAGCAAGTCTTTGACTTTTTTTTTTTGTTTTTTTTTTTTGTTTTTTTTTTTGCGCAGAATTCGGGGCCCACCCGCGACTAAATAACCTATACACGTATTTAATTAAACCACGATGAAATATTATTATATCACAACAACAAATTGAGGGGGGTTTAGTGTGATATCGTTCGGTCTCCGAGCTTCCGCGTGCGGTAGTGTCCTCGAATAAGTCGATAAATGGTGTCTTCCACCCTCGATATCGAGCAATATTAAACCACTGAGTCGACTCTCACTCTTGAGCTTCGCATAATTTTTAATTTATTTTATTCACAGAACAACTTTTTCAGGGGATTTGATGTTTTCAAGTCGTTTTCTTCATATTTACTGGCAACTGTGTACTGAGGAGCCTGCCCACCCTGAGCGGCCATACTGATCATCCCACATGTTCACTAAGTACTAACTTTTTATTCACAGGAACGTAATTTCGCAAACAAACACAAAACAGCCAAATGCCAGATACGAAGTGATCCGGAGGTCCTTGTTTCGAATAAAAAAAAAAAGTCTTGACTGGCAATCCTGGACTGGAGTTTTTTTTGCCCGAGGTTATCCTCAGTCGTTTTAAGCGAATGCAAGGGATAGAGTTTCAATCAAACAGCCGCAACGTTCCTAGTTCACCTGAAGAGGGCAAAACATTGCACCCTATAACTGTTTTTCCCTCGGTAAAAATGTAATTTTTAAAAAGCCAAAATGTGACCACCACACCCTCTCCTCCCAGTCTGGCCCCGTGGTAGAATTGGCCCAGTGTATGCTCCGCCTAATCTTAAAATGATGGCTCCGTTAATCTCTAAAAGGCGCCCCCGTCTGGGCCCGGGATAGAATGGCCAGAGCATAGCTCTGCTTTATCGTATGCGATTTCAAGAGAAAAAGTACCCACCTTTCAACATCGCCTAGTAGAACGGAGTATATTTACTCCCCTCAATCTATAGGCAGCTCCGGCGTGGTCGGGGAAACATAACCCTTCCCTTGTAAAAAACCTCCACGACGACGACAATGACACACGGACGTGACTCAGACGAAGACGACCACGACGTTTGGTCAACCACCAAACCCTGTCCTCCCCATACCACCCTAGACCTTTCCCTCTGTTCCTTTTGCCTGAGACCGGCCTGATTTCCTCCAGACCACAGACCCCCCAGACCCGACCCCGCCATGATCCCCCCCGGCCCCCTGGCACCCCGGCCCCTAACGCCCATGCCCTCCCCTTGCTTGTGGCTGGTTCTGACCAGCACAAGCCTGTCCACCCCGCGTCTCCCCACGTCACCCCTTACGTTCCTCCCCTTTGGAAAATAAATAGTGATAAAGTAACTTATAAACAACTACATTATCACATGCGGCGCATTATGACCTAACGGTTTGACGCGCCCTTGACCCTAATAAACATCAAACATCGAGGGAAAAGGCGATTTCAAGAGAAAAGGTCATCTCGCAAAACTTCAGCTAGGAGTATTTTATACTCCCCGGAACTAGAGGCGAGCTTCTGCCACTTTGTTTCCCAGATGCAGCCGAATGTACCATATATATTGCCTTGCGCACGCAATTTGATCACTTTCAAAACATTTTGAAGAACTTCTATCAAATTATTATTACCCTGGCAAATTTTTCGTACCCTCCCAAAACATTTATACAAAAGATTTTTTCTCTCAGTTCTCCTTCCCCCGTCTGGGCATGGGGTAGAATTAGCAAGAGCTAATCGTTAAAGCGTTCAGTAAAAATTCCATTTCGCATACATCAGCTAGAAACTAGAGGCCGAGCTCTTCAATCGTCACAGGATGACCTTGACCCCTTGCCCTGGACAACCTTCCCGACGACGATGACGACCTCGGCGTTAAAACCCCCCCTTTTCTTCCTCTACCCGTGGCTGGTTCTGAACAACATGGCCCCTTCCCTGTTGAACCTTCCCGACGACGATGACGCCCTCGGCGTTAGAACCCCTTTTCTTCTCTACCCGTGGCTGGTTCTGAACAAGCATGGGACCTTCCCAAAATCCTATGCTAAAGGCTATTTAGACCTAGCAGTTGACGCGCCTTCAATCAAATAAACCAAACATTGCCAAATTTCTCTTATTCATCAAATTTATTAATTTTCTATTATCCGGCAATATTATACAGCCAACCAATTCAATGTTTTAACATGAAACATCACCCCGCCGCGCAATATGGCCTAGTTCCTGTTGCCCCGTCGTCATCTGAGATCGAACAAACAGATCGTTGATCCGGTCATTTCAAACTTATAAACAGAGACAATTCTCAATAGGAACTTATAGCTATGGTTATTTTTCGTGCAAAGTCTGCCCAGGGTGCAATGCAGCCCTTGCGGGTGTCTTGCTAGATAGAAGTTTTGGAGTTAGGATAATTGTGTAAGGGTGTCCAAGAGAATTTAAGAGGATTCATTCCTCTGCATTCGAATTAACGACTGGGGAAAAACCCTTGCTATATCTTCAGTCATGATTGCCGGTCCTGACTTGATTTTAAACCAGGACCATCAGAAACAAAGTCACTCCTCTAAACTAGAAACAATACTGTCGGTGGATGTTAGCAGAATACTGACGCAGTCAATTTGATCTCTACCACTCCAAAAACGTAGAACGTATATCATAATTATTATTATAATAATGGCGAAAGACTTGATCCATTTCTCATTCAAAAAAATAAAAATATTAGCATCAAACACACCATAAACTCATTTGATTAACTAACAATATCTCAGGTGGCGCAATATGACCCAACCGGTTGAAGCGCCCTTGTTTCTCACGTCGTCGTTTGTTCCAGGGCATTGTATATTGTCTCTGGGTAGAATTGGCCCAGAGCATGGCTCTGCAAATCGTAAAGGCGATTCAAGAGAATTAGTCCACCTTGCATACATAGCTTATAAGAAAGGAGTATATTCTCCCCGAATCAAGAGGCGAGCTCTGGCAGTCGTCATCGGGGACCTTGCCCCCTTCCCTTGACGACCTCTCTACGACGATGACAACTGCCCACAACGAAACGATGACATAGACGATGACAACCGCGACGTGAGAACAACCCCTTTCCAACAACTACCCATTGCTGGTTCTGACCAGCATGGCCCCACTCCCAATATCCTCTATGTTATAGAGTGGTGCGAAATGAACCTTACGGTTGACGCGTCTTAATCCAAATAAACCAACAAAATCTCTATCATTTTCCTTTTTTCATAATCTAAGCAAACAATTTAATCATCATACACACCATACTCTTATTTCATTAACTTACATTTTCACAAGTAATGCAATGTGACCTAACCGGTAAAAGCTCTCAAGTTTCTCACGTCGTCATATATGGAAGATTATTCGGTCTGTCCTCCCACATCCTTAGTTTACAGTGACTTACCCCTAACTAAAGGTTTTGCGTGATATAAACCACACAAAAAATGGAAAAACGTATCTTCCTCTTAATTGGGAGGTGCAAAAGTAGTGCAAATGTGATAATTTTTTTTCCTTTAGCACACTCACTCAAAAAATATTTTCTTTCACGAGGGCGATGGATCTTTGTCGGATCCCTTAAAGGTTTATCCTCAGGGTTGACCAAAGTTTTTTACGGTAAGATTAATATGGTGATGTTTGTTAAATGAGAAATTTTTTGTTTTACGCTGAATACAGAGAAATATGTCCCCTATAATTCTGTCAAAAAGATATGAAGTTCACTTTAAAACATTTTCCTCCAGCGGGGATCAAGGGGTTTTCCCTTTATTGCGTTTTTGAATACGCAAAAAATGATAATAATTTTAAAATTTGCATTTCAACCCCGTCTGGGCCCGGGGTAGAATTTGGCCCAGAGCAGGCTGTCTAATCATAAAAGCGATTTTAAGAGAAAAAGTCCATCTCGCAAACATCAGCTGGTATAAAGGGTTGTATTTTACTCCCCGAAAATAGAGGCGAGCTCTGGCAACCGTCGTCGGGGACCTTGCCCCCTTCCCTTGACGACCCCCCGGCGACGATGACAAAGACACAACGAACGATGACAAAGACGATGACGACCGCGACGTGAGAAACCCCCCCTTCCCCCCCTTACCCGTGGCTGGTTCTGACCAGCATGGGCCCCCCCTCCCCACCCCCCTTAGGCTAGAGTGGTGCATTATGACCTAACGGTTGACGCGTCCTTAATCCAAAAAAAACAAAGTTAGTATGATAATTACAAAAAAAAAAATGAATTTTAAATTTAAAAACAGGATGACAGGCGTAGAAATATGATCTACATGGCTAAAACGCCAAGTTTCTCACATTTGTAGTATACACCTTCTCGCAAACTTCATCTAGTAAGAATGGTAGTATTTTCTCCACGAAACTAAAGAGGCAAGTTTTTTGGCAATCGCCGTCGGGGACCATGCCTTCTACCCTTGACGACCTCCTTCACAACGACGACGACGACAAAGACATCTCAAAAGAGACAAAGACGATGAGACCGCCATGTTAGAACTCCCCTTACCTTTTCTAAACGTGGCTGGGTTTTGACCAGCATGCCCCCTAGCTAGAGTGGCGTAGAAATAAATTTGTGTCGCCCTTAATATAAATAAAAAATATTATAAATTTTTTTTTTCTTTTTAATTTACAATACACTTTATCTTTCCCTGGAAGATTAACGCACAGAGCAAAGCTCTGCTAATCGTTATAGGGGAGGGGAAAGAAATAAGTTCATCTCGCAAACATCAGCTAAATGAGGAAGCCACCTTCCTTCCCTCGACTACCTCCTTGACGGCAAACGACCCAAAGACAACACGGACGGATGATGACACAGACGGAGTTACCCCGACGTGGGGGAACCCCCGCCCTCCCCATACGCTTGTGGGTGGTTCTGAACCCGCACAGGCCTGTCCACCCCTTGTTCCCCCGCGTCATCCTTTACGTCCCCCCCTTCGTCTCCCGTCGGGCCCCGGGGGGAGAATTGGTCCAGAGCATGGCCCCTGCTAATCGTAAAAGGCGATTTAAGAGAAAAGTCCACCTCGCAAACATCAGCTAGTATGAAGGGTAGTATTTTACTCCCTAAACTAGAGTCGAGCTCTGGCAATCGTCGTCGGGACCTTGCCCCCTTCCCCTTTAAGACCCCCCGGCGACGATGACAATGACACACCGAACGATGACAAAGACGATGACGACCGCGACGTGAGAAACCCCCTTGCTCCCTTACATGTGGCTGGTGCTGACCAGCATGAGCCCCCCCCCCGCCCCCTTAGACTACAGTGTGCATTATGACCTAACGTTGACGGGGTCCTAATCAAAAAAAAACAAAAATCGTCTGATTAAGCCAAGTTGCATAAATATGAGAATAAAGCAATATCCGTCCACACTAATTTTCGGGAGTATTTTACTCCCGAAAATAGAGGCGACTCTGTTAAAAGTCGTCGGGACCTTACCCCCTTCCCCTGAGACCCCTCGACGACGTGACACAATGAAAACCATAACATACGAAGACATGACGAACGCGACGTGAGAACCCCTTTTCCTCACCGTAACTGGCTGGTTCAGACCACATGGGCCCTCCTCCCCATCTCCTAGGCTAGAGTTCGATTATGACTGACGGTTGATGCACCTTAGACCTAATAAACTTCAAACTTCAACTTCCACCACTGGGATTTCGATCGACGACATCGATTTTGATTTCGACATGGATTTGTCGTTTCAGAGAGAGTGTCTATTGTATAACTCTAAGGTTGTTCCGAAAGCTTGGGGATTCTGGGCTGTCCCCGGGCAAAATCGTGTCCAGCTTTTTGATCGGTGTTTTCCCTTTTTAAATAGCCCCCCTTTATATAGTTGGTCTGTCGCTCGTCGATGATGCTGCGCCTGCAGTGTTGGCTTGGTCTGCTTTAAATTTAATTTCTCTACTAATTTCAGTTTTGTGACTTAGTGGGTGTTGATATTTGGAATTCCATGACAGTTGTAATTCTATCATAATGAAGGCAAATTTACCGTATTCCGTCATAAACAAATGATTAAAATAGCAGATTTTGATGGGCATTTGATGGAGGTGCCGGGTAGAGCGAGAAAAGTTGAAACTCCATAAGAATAGCATTGTTGGTGGAGGCGCCGGGTCCTTACTTATTAATTAAAATATTTCTATTTTGGAGGGTGGTATTAATGCTGTGGTATTTTGTTAAGTATAGCGCACGTGTCGGTGAATTAAGTAATTGTGTTTCAGATACGAAGGTCAGTGTACTATAAGCAACAAACTACATCTCAGTTTGTACTTGCTCTACTTATTAAACAGAGTGGACTTTCATAAACGCGTATATCATTACGATCTTAGGTACCTATACAATTATTAAAAACTACATTTGCAATTTAGCACAAGAAAACGCTAATGTTGATGTTAGACAAGTAAGCGAGCCATGTGTCAAGTAACTAGGAACATTTCTATTCACCCCCGTCTGGGCCTAGGGTAGAATTGGTCCAGAGCATGGCTCTGCTAATCGTAAAAGGCGATTCAAGACAAAAAGTCCACCTCGCAAACATCAGCTAGTGTAAGAGCGAAGTTTATTACTCCCAGAAACTAGAGGCGAGCTCCGGCAATCGTCGTCGGGGACACTTCATCCTTCCCTTGACGAACTTCCCGACAACGATGACAATGACACAACGAACGATGACAAAGACGATGATGACCGCGTCGTGAGAAACCCCCCTTCCTCCCCTTACCCGTGGGCATTCCCGATTGAATATTTTTCGAGCATTTCCTCAGTCGACATTACGCAGGCTAGGTATTAAGTCCTCATAAACAGCCATCAAGCATCAATTAACAATTGTCCTATCGCCAATTAACCTTGTTGACACCTGAAGAGGAACATGCATTGCACCCTGGACAGGTTTCCCACATAACAAAGTTAATATAAAATATGATAAGCGTTATAACTAACACAAACATACAAACGATCAAGTCTTAAACTTAAAATATAAACACTTAGAATACAATATAATCAGCAAACACACCATTAACTCATTTCATTTACTTTTAATATAACAGGCGGCGAAATATTACCTAACCGGTTAAGCGCCCTAGTATAGTTTCTCATTTCGTATTTCGTAGTATTCGTGCAGTACACAATACTATTTCTTCCCACCCCGCCTGCATTTGGGGTAGAATTGTCCCTAGGCTTGGCTCTGCTAACCGTAAAAGCAATTCAAGAGAAAAAGTCCACCTCGTAAACATCTGCTAGTAGGAAGGTTATAGTTTACTAGTTTTACTCCCCTAAACTAGAGGCTAGGAACAAAACAAAAACAAAACTAATTCGTTCCGAAAATAGAGGCGAGCTCTGGCCATTGTCGGCGGGGACATTTCCCCGACTACGATGACAATGAGAAAACAAATGTTGACAAAGACGATGACGACCGCGACGTCAGAACCCATCCTTTTAGTGGTTGGTTCTGATAAGCCTGAGCCCCTGCTCCAAATAACCCCTAGGCTAGAGTAACGCTTTATGACCTAACGGTTGACGCGCACATAAACCGAACTAGAGGTGAGCTTTGGCAGTCGTTGTCGGGGATCTCTCCCCATTTCCCTTGACAACATTGCCGATGACGACAACAACGACGACTATGACAAAAAGTAAGATAACAATAACGATCGATGGAAACACGACTTGAGAAACTTCTTGCCCTGTCTGGTCCTTTGCAATTTGACCTTACTGTAAACGTGCCCTGAAGCCAAAACAAACCAAATATATGAATAAATCTCAAAGTAATTGTGAGAATGGCGACAATGTTAGGTCTATTCAGTTTCCTTCTTGAAATTATTTATTTAAACAGAAATATTTCCAAAATATTAACTTTTAGAACCAAATTAGAAACATGAATGTTATCACTTAAGTCTCTATATTCTTATTTCATTTAAGAGGGAATGGACACATTTGGCAGTTGGAAAATAGCTACTCGCTCAGCCAAGATGCATCCAACGTATATGAAACTTTGCAAATGGTTGTCAACGAAGCATACATGGACGACCCTGCAGTCATAAATTTTCAAAATTTTCAATCACGAATTTTGTCGATTTTGAAGTTCTTAACATAATCAAAATTCGTGAAAATACATTTATTGTTATAAATTATTTTTCCCCCTTCTGAACACGGGGTAGAATTGGCCCAGAGCATGGCTCTGCTAATCGTAAAAGGCGATTCACGAGAATTCCCTTTGACGACCCCCCGGCGACGATGACAATGGCACAACGAACGATGACAAAGACGATGACGACCGCGACGTGAGAAACACCCCTTCCTCCCCTTACCCGTGGCTGGTTCTGACCAGCATGGGCTCCTCCCCCCCCCTAGGTTAGAGTGGTGCATTATGACCTAACGGTTGACGCGTCCTTAATCCAAATAAACCAAAAGAAAAAGTCCACCTCGCAAACATCAGCTAGTAAGAGCGGAGTATCTTACTCCCCAAACTAGAGGCGAGCTCTGGCAATCGTCGTCGGGGACCTTGCCCCCTTTCTTGACGACCCCCCGGCGACGATGACAATAAATAAATAAATAAATAATCACAACGATAACACATAATACACATAACACAACGAATGATGACCAAGACGATGACGATCGCGACGTGAGAAATCCCGCTTCCTCCCCTTACCCGTGGCTGGTTCTGACCAGCATGGACACCTCAACCCCACCCCCCTTAGGCTAGAGTGGTGCATTATGACCTAACGGTTGACGCGTCCTTAATCCAAATAAACAAAACAATAAATCATTTTTAAACAAAATTTGGACATATTGTATTACTGAAGAGCCCTATATTTCCACATTTGTGACATTTGTGACACCTGTGGTGTCAGTCGGCGAAGCGACCAACAATTTGCCAAAAACGCATGTTCTATACTCTCTTAATAAATTTGGAGTACAAATTAAATAAAAAAACAAATTCTTCTAATCAACGCTATCCTAACGTTGTTGTAAATTATTATTGGCCAGTGTCCCCTCCTCCCTCGCTTGACGACCGCCCCGACGACAATGACCATGACGACACGAACGAATACAACGACGATGGAGACCCCGACGTGAGAACCGCCCCTTTCCTCCCCCAATACCCGTGGCTAGTTTTGACGGCATGTGACATTCTCTCCGTATCCCTTAGACAAGAGTGGCAGATTTCGCTGCAGAGCTATTTGCTACACATTGCCGTTGTGGAGAATACTTTTTGTATTCAGATAGCTTGAGCTCGTTTGACCATACAACTCATGAATTCAGGTCATCATTTGGTAAACGATATCCAATTCTATTTAGAAAAACCAAACTCTAAGGGTTCTATAATATAGTTTAGCTGGATTCCTGGACACGTGGGCACAGAGGGAAATAAACACGCTGATTGGGCTGCTAAGGACGCTTCCTAGCGTCGCGACGTTGATTTGATTCTAGTTCCCGTTCCAGATGTGAAGACTGGATACAAGCAACGATTGTAGGATTAGCGACAGACATCTTGGGATGTGGTGCAAAAATAATAAATTGCAAACTGCAAAATGCAAACACATCATAAAAATCATTTCTTTATTTATTTCCATTTAAATAAATAATACATTTTATTTTGCT
>JAMZAV010014607.1:0-14811 GCA_024449915.1 Sweltsa coloradensis | reverse complement strand
GGGTTCGTGTAGTTTTGGGATGACTTTTGTTATGAAAACGCATTTCATTTTAGGTCGTTATTTATTAACCAATTTTTAAATTTTTTAACGTTTTGGTGGAGGTCCCGGGTCTCTCAGCTTTTTCACAATTTTTGATTAAATCTATTCAGAAAAACAACATATCTACTTCAACGTCACAGACATGACGTTCCTTGCGTGTGCGTGTGCGTGTGCTTTGTGCGTGTGCGTGTGCGTGTGCGTGTGCGTGTGCGTTTGCGTGGGGCGACGCGAGACGAGGGTGCTAAATCAACACGGTTCTCTAGCTCCGGAAAATGATTGCCTAGGGGGCGGATTTACTCTCTCTACACTGAGTGACACCAGGGGAGCTTACACCCGGATGAAGAACAGGACAAGGCTAGCGTAAAGGGGTTAGATTGGAGTAAGGCCCCTTGATCCTACTGGCTTTACAGCACAGCAGGTAAACGCTTGGAGCTATTCTGACCAGCTCAAATCGTTATATTCAGCTTTGAATGGCGTTTCGGTTTTGTGGCTAATCACTTGTCCGACATTTTTATTTAGTAGGGGAGTAAAGATTACGAACTATAGTGCAAAATGTGATACCAGCATAAAATTTGCAATTATGTAAAATTTGTAATGAAAATTTGAAAATAACGTGCTCCACGAATGGGGTCTTACTATTTAACTATAATTAATTAATTATATATTGGTTAATTATGTGACACGAGTTTCAAAGTGGCAATAAATTAGTCATGTTTGGTTTTAAATTTTAAGAGCATTTTTCACCTTTTAAAAAGAAAAAAAATACATTGAAAAAATATATTGAAATATACATAAGTTATAGTTTAAAAATGTTGATTTTTCTGTTTTTTTATTTTTTTGAACCAAAGTTTCAACGTTAAAGTAAAATTTCTCCTAACCAATGATATCACAGTGTTCACAAAAAAAGCTGGTAACTATAATTAATATATCATTTTTCAATTTTCAAAAACAGTAATTACAATATATTTAACACAAATAAACAATATGGCGTAAATATGTCCTAACTATGGTATAAAATATGAAAACCAAACTTAAAAATTTAGCAAATCTTAAAGCTTTTGTAATAAGAAATTCGAAAATAACTGGCTCCAAGCTTAAAATGTTAAGTATTTAACTATTAATTGATTAATTAACATTAATTAGTTAATTTAGTCCTAATTTTCAAAGTGAAGACAAATTTGTGTGTTTTGGTATCAATTGAAAGAATTTTTTAAACCAACATTAAGAAAAAATAACATTGAAAAATTTATATAATTGAAATATATACATGTTATAGTTAAATATGTTGATTTTGGGGATTTTTTAGTTTTTGAACCAAAAGATCAACTTTAAAGTAAACTTTCTTCTACCACAATGATATCACAGTGTTTCACAAAAGAACTGGTTACTAAAATTTATTGTTTCATTTTTCAATTTTCAATAATAATAAATTACAATATATTTTACACAAATTAACAATTTTTCTTAAATTGAAAAGTTACAAAACATGTTGTGACGTAGCAAAATGCATCATTTGATTTTGTTATATCAATCTTAAAGGAATTTTGTAAATAAGAATTTCGAAAATCACTGGCTCCAGGCTGAGTTTTGAGTATTAAGCGTCAACATTTGCTATTATATAGTGGTATCTAGCACTATATTCATCAGGGCGGGGGATTTTTGCTGTCCAAACGAATACTTCAATTTCGCTTCACCCCAAAAAAAAATAGCCCCGGGTGCTTGTTGGTTGTTGGTGCTTTTTTGGTGACCAAATACTTTCATTTGATACCAAAAATTACAAATTTATCTTCACTTTAATATTTTTTGACACAATTGAGTAATTAATTTAATATCAATTCAAGTTTAATACTAAAAAAACTCAGTCTGGAGCCAGTGTTTTTTGAAATTCTTATTACAAAAATCTTTAAGATTGATATCAACAAGTCAAATGATGCATTTTGGGCTACGTTTACACAACAAAAAACGTGTTTCTGTAATTTTTCATTAAGAAAATTTGTTAATTTGTGTAAAATCTATTGTAAATACTATTATTGAAAATTGATCTGTTTTAATTATAGTTTACAAGCTCTTTTGTTAGCACTGTTGTTATCATTGGTTAGACAAGAAATTTTACTTTAAAGTTTGATCTTTTGGTTCAAAAACTAAAAACCCACAAAATCAACATATTTAACTATAACATAAATAAATATTTCAAAAATTTTTTTTTATTGTATTTTTTTCTTCATGTTGGTGACAATTGCTTTCATTTGATACCAAACATGACAATTTACCTTCACTTTAATTTTTTTTGGACACAATTAAGTAATTAATTTGATTAATCAATTCATAGTTAAATACTAAAAACTCAGGCTGGACCCAGTGTTTTTCGAAAATCTTATTACAAAAACTTTAAGATTGATATAAACAAGTCAAATGATGCATTTTGCTACGTCACACAACATGTTTATGTAACTTTTCAATTTAAGAAAAATTGTTAATTTGTGTAAAATATATTGTAATTACTATTATTGAAAATTGAAAAATAAAACAATAATTATATAACCAGTTCTTTTGTGAACACTGTGATATCATTGGTTAGAAGAAAGTTTACTTTAAGTTGATCTTTTTGGTTCAAAAACAAAAAAATCACAAAATCAACATATTTAACTATAACATGTATATATTTCAATATATATTTTCAATGTATTTTTTTTCTTAATGTTGGTAAAAAATTCTTTCAAATTGATACCAAAACACTACAAATTTGTCTTCACTTTGAAAATTTAGGACTAAATTCACTAATTAATGTTAATTAATAAATTTAATAGTTAAATACTTAACATTTTAGGCTTGGAGCCAGTTATTTTCGAATTTTCCCTCATTACAAAAGTTTTAAGATTGCTAAATTTTAAGTTGGTTTCATATTTTATACCAAGTTAACATATTTACCCAAAATTTGTTATTTGTGTTAAATATATTGTAATTACTGTTATTGAAAATTGAAAATGATATATTAATTATAGTTACCCAGCTCTTTTGTGAACACTGTGATATCATTGGTTAGGAGAATTTTACTTTAACGTTGATCTTTGGTTCAAAAACTAAAAAATCAGAAAAATAACATTTTAACTATAACTTATGTATATTTCAATATATTTTTTCAATGTAAATTTTTTTTCTTTATAAAGGTGAAAAATGCTCTTAATTAATACCAAACATGACTAATTTATTGCCACTTTGAAACTCGTGTCACATAATTAACCAATTAATATTAATTAATTAATTATTAGTTAAATAGTAAGACCCCATCGTGGAGCCAGTTATTTTCAAATTTCTCATTACAAAATCTACATAATTGCAAATTTTTATGCTGGTATCACATTTTGCACTATAGTTGTGTTTTAGAAGACACCCTTTATCCCACTATATAGTGGTTTTGACAATATGGACAATTCTTTCAATATTTCAGGAATACTGATCTCTTTGCAAGCGGCAGTGTAAATCAAAACACTATTGGAAACAAAACGTTAAACAAACAAAAATTATTGGATGAGCGAAGCGAAAGACTTCAATTTCACCAACCCCCCAATAAATTTAGCTCGGGTGTTTTTTTGTTTTTTTTTTTTGTTTTTTTGTTTTTTATTTGTCTGTTTGTTCGCTCTCTACCGGGCAAACGGCACATGCGATATGGATGATAATTAGAGGGGACCTTCGAAATCTATGAACTTAGACTTGCTACGTTTTTGGGTACAATAGAAGAAATATTTCTCATGAATATCGTACTTTTACGATTTTTTTTTGATTTTTAGTGCGATATTTTCGTGACATTGGGCCGATTCTGACCTAACGAGTAGGGCTACAACGTTTTATATTTCACATGGACATTAAGGTAATGGGAATATATATCTTTTGAAAGAAAAAGTTGTAAAAGTTAGTCAGAATCCATAGAATTAAGGTTTTAATATGAGTTTTTTTAGGTTTATAATAACAATTTACAAGTAACAATAGAAACTTGACAACAATCAACAACAATGCGTTCAAAGTGCACTTTATAAGTAAATATATCCCACGCAATCTCAAAACTTACAAAAAAGCTCATCCATTAACGCGACGGGACTTAAGCGTTTTCCTAGTTGTAATAAACAACGCTATCTAAATCTCATTTAGAATAAAATTTAATACCATATAATAATATTATTTTTGGGTGAATTGTAAAAATTGTTTTTTTTTAACACATTAATTATATATTTTGATAGTAAAGATATTCTTTTCATTTATTAATTGAAAGATTTAAAATTATAACAAACTAAATTAAATATACCATCCAGAATTGGGAGGTGCCGGGTCTAGACGAAACATATAACTATTTTCTTGCTTGAGCCTTGACTTATGTTTCATTTAGGGTTCTAGATTTACTTTTAAATTTTGTTTTGTAAAAAACATTGGATTATTAAAAAATGGGTTAATTAGTTTCAATAGTTTTTTGTATTAATCTTGGACTAGTTCATGTTCCATATTTTTAATTTCCTAAGTAATTACTATTGACAAAACGGGACAAAAAGTTGCTAATGACGTGGCCCTAATGATAAATAATAAAAATTAGTTGGGTAATAGCTAATGATAACCACAATTTTTTAAGATTCTATAACACCGCAGAATATGTTAATGTTTAAATTGTCATCGCTTTAAAGATTTGCATAAGCAAGATGCAATCGATGTCTATACCCAGAAATTACAGACAACTTTATACACTTTATTAAACAGTCGTTGAGGATATTCTTTCGCAATGCGATGCGTTTGAACCAGCATCATATAGACGATTTTGAATTTTTTGTGTTAGCCAGTTCCCAAAACAATGTTTTGTTGCTCTAGCAATATAGGCCACTTGGCAAGAAGTTAGTGTATGTGTCAGTGTATGTTGTTTAAAATAATTATACTACACACAAAAAAATCACGATTTCACTCAATTTTACATTTGTATAATAAACAAGCCAACGGCCGTGCCATGTTGAATCACTGACGCTTATCGCTAATAGGTCACCGAAGTTAAGCAACATCGAGCGTGGTCAGTACTTGAGTGGTAGAACACATGGTGAAGCAGACTGCCAAAGTGTGCCCCCGATTGAAAATGATCATGCATTGTCACCCTTGAAAGTGACAAAATATGCCTCTCATGCTCCAACATTTGAAAAGCTATAGAAAACAAAAAATAAAAAAATGTTGAAGAACAAAAAATTCATATCAAAGATGTTTTCTAGGAAGAAGTGAGTCCGTCATTGCACAATATGATGGCGTGAACGCTAGCTGTGTAGTGTGTACGTATTATGATTTAAAGAATTTTCCAATTTTTATAATGGTTTACAGCTATTAAGCCATATTTTGATATTTTGACATGCATTATCAATCTTATTTTTATATTTTTTTAATGTATATTTTTTTATATTTGTGAACTGTTCATAAATCTTCTTTCATGTGTATCATTCGTTATCGTCATAATCATCTTGTCATTTATTTAGATTATTTTTTCTAGATTTGGATTGTCGGAAACACTCCCGTAGGTAGAATTGTTAATATTTAATACAATACAAAAATTAAAAAATACATCCCGATTGGGGTACAAACCAGTCTCCCCTTTCCGGGGGGGGAGGCCTTAGCCAACTAGACCACCGAGACGGTAACTATTTATCTTCTTATTTTTCGAAAATTTAGAACTTGAATGGGGGAACAAAAAGCATCGAAAAACTTTTGCGTTGAATTGCCCAAACAAACATTTTTATAATGTCATTCCCTTTACGCTCCGGTATGAGGAGGGTATATTTCTCGTTTTGGATAGTCGGGAAACCCCCCCTAGGGGGAATTTTTAAATTTTTAAATTTTTTCGGGATTGAAAAATATTTAGATGTTTTTAAAAGGGGTTTTTGTAAAATGGTCTTATTTTTGTATAAGACTTTTAATAAAAATATATATTATATAAATCATTTTCGGGCACGCCCACAAATATCCCGTAAAAAGCTTAAAATTACTATTTACAAAAATTATGACCAAAAAAGAGGGTCAAGAACTCTATCCAATCGTCTGAGGCGCCCCTAAAGCCGACACGGTGTCAGACCTGAACATCCCACACAGATCACGTCGACAGTAAAAGCCGGAAAAGGGATTTTGGAGTTTAGACAAAACGGTGCTCGTGTATCAAGGGGGAGGGTTTACAGATCATGCAGGGCTAAGGTGAAGCTTGAACAGGATTGGTAGTAGGCCTACATCAAAATAAAAAATTTGTTCTTGTTAAAAAATTTTATTTTTAATTTATTTTTAAACACTAAAATGGGTTTAATTTATATTTTTTTTCAAATCAAAAACCCCCATTTATCATAATACCAAAACCAATTAAAAAAAGAAAAAGAAATAGCCATGGTAGACAAAAAATTAACATAACAAAAGGTCGAATGAAGGGGACTAATTCTTTTTTACTAAATAATAAAAGTACCATTTCTTATTTTATTAGAGCGATAAACATTTTGGAGCAAATGCTATTTTTAGCAAATACAAAAATATTTATCTTTTTTTATTTTACCCATATTTACTGTTAATATTTTTCAATTTTTTTGGTACATCTTTGCTTGTTTTAATTGTTCCGATATTTAATTTTTTTTTGTATTAAACCCCATGACGAATTAGATTTTTATTTTGAAACGTTGTTTTTTAAAATTAAAGTCTTAAGCACTTTAAGGTTTTAAAAAACAATAATATTGGTTTCGACAGTAAAAAAAGTTAAAATTTTCCGATTTAAATTTTTAATATAAGTGCCTGTAGGGACAAAAATATACACTTTGGGGAAACATCCCCCCAAGTAGATTCACATTCAATTACAAGTTTAGTAATTCAAAATTCTTGTACTTTCCCATTCTAAAGTTTATGCTTTTTTTATTTCCGGGGTTAAACTCATCTATAAAGTAAAGTTTGGTTACAAAATGCAACAGCACCAATAAAAAGTTATTTTTGAATTAATATTCAAAAATTTTTGTTTGGGTTTCAGCATCTATTTAGGGATTGATAAGTTCTAAAAAAAAATTTAAAAAAATTTTTTTAAAAAAAATAATTAACCCGGTTAAATATTTTGTTTTTTTAAAATAAAATATTTCTACACTTTGTTCCCAAAACTTTAGTTGGTTTAAGGGGTGTTCCACCAATTTATCTTGGGCAGCACTTGCATCAGTTTTTGGAATAAAAAAGGGTATCCCCAGGATGTTCAAACCATATTTAAGTGAATAATGTGTTAATAGCGTGCATTACGTCACTTCGCGGTCGTGAGAGCGAAGACTTTGCACCCCAGCACCTTGAGGCGTGAGTTCGAATTTCAAATCGGGTATTACGCAGGGTTTAATGTTCGCCTTTTATTATCATAATTTAACGGGTGTGTGCGTCTCGACGTTTCTCGGCTGTTCGGTGAGGTGAGGAGTTTCAACTACACTCAGAGATAGGGGTAGGTAAAGTAGGAGACTCCTTGTCTGACCCTTGACAATCTTGTGGAAAATGATGATTTAATGAATTTGATAATTTATTTTGTATGTAAATGCCGTCGTTAAAAACAAGGACACGTAAAATTAAATTGTTTAGTCAGGTAAAACATACATTTTTGTTGGTTTATTTATTTTTGTTTATCTGTTTGTTATTATTGTTTTTTATATTTTTATTGTATATAATTATTCTTAATTATTGTTTTTTATATATTTATATATTTATTATGTTATTTGTTTGTTTATTTATTTTATTTATTTTAAAATACAATTGTATCGTATTTCACAATTCTGTAAGTTGATATCTATTTCCATCAACTTCTCCCAAGGTACGTATCTTGCAACAGCAGAAAAGTATCTTGAAAGCCACAACTTATTGTTAACCTCCCTCACACCTGCTTACTTCTACCAGCCGCGGAGCCCTCTGTATTAATTATTCCTTGAATTAGTTACGACACTTGCCTTAAGGTTACCGTGTTCATATCTGGATATTATTCTAAAAGGAGATTTACTAAAATCCTCTAGGTTTGCCGTATGGGTCGTCGACTACAACAACAACAACACACACGACTTTGACTTTACCTCTGAGGCTAATCACTTAGTGAAGCAGACTCCAGGCGTTCACATCCTGACGATCTAAATAGGCTCACTTCCTAGACTATCATGAGTTCGCTTGGTAGTTTAACTTATTGCAAGTAAAAGGAAAATACAGAGGTGGCTCATGTGTAGCGTACGAGACTCAGATATAGGAGGTCACGAGTTCGAATCCCGCTGTCGGCAATCCTGACTGAAAGTTATATCGAGGTTTTCTTCGAATGTTAGCCGTTCACGTTGGCACATACGATAAGAGCGCTGGTACGAAACGAGAACATGGGTTCGAATCCAGCTTAATGCATGTTTTTTTAATTGTTCTTCTTTGTCATCTTTTCAACACTCATCATCTCGAATAGTCTAAATGTTATTAAATGTTAAATGTTAGCATCAAAAATCGTAATCATTATTATTCGAATGTTTATGCGAATGTAAGGGATTGAGTTCCCTTGACATTCGCTTCACAATTACCTCACATCGACTTGAAACATACAGCGTGTATTCTAACGAAAATCTTGTTTAAAGGAAATATACCAATTGATATCTAAATCAATAATAAATTAACCAATGGTGAAAACATTTCTCAACCATTACAATGTAGATAATTACAGACTGAATGTTTATTGAAGATTGATAAACGAAATTATCACGATGATTCTGTTTGAATTCGTAGACAAATCGAATGCCAAATTTATTTATAATTTGTCGTTTTTTCATATCGATTAAAATTCTGTGTCAAAACTTAATTATTGGATGAGCGAAGCGAAGACTTCAATTTCACTGACCCCCAAAAAATTAGCTCGGGTGTTTTTTTTTTTTTTTTTTTTTTTTTTGTCTTTTTTGTTAACTCTCTACCCGGCAAACGGCATATCCGGTTTTGATGAAAATTTGACAGGACCTTCGAAATCTCTGAACTTAAAGGTGTATTGTTTTTGGGTACAATCGAAGAAATATTTCTCATGAATATCGTACTTTTACGATTTTTTTCGTTTTTTTGTGCGTTATTTTCGTGACATTTGGGCCAATTCTGACCAAACGGGTGGGGCTACAACGTTCATATTATACATGGACATTAAGGTTATGGCGATGTAGTACCTTTTGAAAGAAAAATTTGAAATAGTTAGTCAGAATCCATAGAAATAAAGCTCTTAATATATGTTTTTTGATTTTTTGTTCAATATTTTCGTGCCATTTGGGTCAATTCTGACCAAACGGGTGGGGCTACAACGTTCATATTATACATGGACTTTAAAAGTTATGGTGATGTAGTACCTTTTGAAATAAAAAGTTGAAAAAGTTAGGCAGAATCCATAGAATAAAGCTTTTAATATAGTTTTTAACGGTAAATAATACCAATTGACAGGTAACAATAGAAACTTGACGACAACAATCGACTACAATGCGTGGGCAGCAAAACAAGCAACAAAGCACTCTCAAAAGTAAAGATATCCCACGCAGACTAAAAAGTTTAAAAAAAGCTCATCCATCAACGCGGCGGGGCTTTAGCGTTTTCCTAGTTAGCTAGACCAGATAATTTATGAAGAAGAGTTCGCAGCGACCTTGGCTTATATAGATACATCCAAATGTGTTAATATAACTGACCCACTGATAAGCCTTTATGCTTAGTGGGATGATTTATGCAAGTTTGTATTTTATGATTTGCTAGCTTTTTTCTTTATCCTACGGTCGTTTTGATTTTCCTCTTCAACATAAAACAATTCTCCATAAAAAAGAAATCGTTTCGTGACATTTTATGGAACGTGTTCAGATATTAAATACACACTTGACACAGCTTGGGGGTATGTTTCATGTGGAGCCGGGTGCGATTCCTTCACACGTGGCTCACACGCGCGCGAATATGAAACCCCGAGTCTGCTAGTGACGTATGGAATCGATCCCACCCCTTGTTGATCGGTCCCAATTATCACCGGCATAACTCCCGCTCCGCGAGCGCTAAGTTCCTAGATTGATATTCAAGAGGTTTCAGATAAATCTTTCGCTTGTGACGTCATCGTAATCATGACGTCATATCTCATTCTTAGAGATATTCCCAACTCGTTGCGTATTTACGCCTTCGTCCATTTTACTACAGTTCAGCCACACTGGAGCTTCCTTCAACCCTTATAAGGAGGGGTAGTGCAAATTTGTGTTTAGTAATTTTTTTTTTAATACAGTAATTTTGTTTATTTGTGTTTTTGTAAATTTGTGAATTTTATAAATTTGGTTAATTTGGATAATTTGTTATTTGAAAAAGTTGTTAACTTCAAGCGTTTTGTTTGACGATCATAGTCATAGGGTCAATACAGGTAATTGTATCTGTCAATACCCTTCCCAAATCTCTAGTTTTCATTGTAAACCTTATCCATTTGCATTTGCCAATATGTGGGCATGGTCTAATATTGTATTAGTTGGCCAATAAACTATAGCTTTTAAATGACTAAAAATGTGTAATATAGTTCAATTCTAATATTGGCAGTAGCACATTTCCCACGGCAATACCTTTAACCCGTCGCTCACGGAGATTTCCTCCACCCTTCCCCCCACCCAAACCCCTCCCTCTAAATGGGTCCCAGATATATGATTCATATTAATATGTCATCTCGCGAGGCATACGAAAACTCAGCAAGGAAGCATTAGGAAATAAACTTCACAATTGAACTTTTTGGGGGATTCCAGGTTTTGTAAGATGGTAAACTTGATCTTAATCGAAATTGCTGGGAGGCCCTCCATGTCTAATTTGGTACACTTGGGCGCATAAAGTAGGAAACATATTGTGGCTAAACATCGCCGTGTACATCAGTAATCTTACCTGTGCAGTTGACCGAAGATTTGATACTACTCTGTACTCGTCTCTATTTTGAAATCGGACTATTGAACATTTACAGCTACATTTAAACATTTAATCAATCCATGTGCCCGTATTCATACAGTTATGTAACTTCGCGTGAATATTATTTTTGTAATGATTAGGAGTTTAAATATTGTCTAGTATGTTATATTAAATTTTATTGAGTTTTACCTGCCCAAAAGACAGGAAATTATCACAGGCTTTTAATAGCCCATGCAACAGAGAGATAGTTGAAGATGAGGCTCCCGGGTAACATCACTAGAGCCTTTCTGCCTTACGTGAAGTACACGACGGACAGAATCGGTCGCATTTTAGCCAAAAAGAAAAAAAAAATATATTTTATACTCCATGGAAAAAGGTAGCCCATTTGATGAAGCCTATAAAGGACATAATTCCACTGCAAGAGAGTGGTGTTTACCAAATTCCTTTGCCAAGTGTGGATTGGTGTATATGGGCCAAACATGCAGGACAGTGGGAACAAGATTGAAAGAACAAAAAGCGCATTGTAGGCAATGCTCGAGAAAAAACAGTCGGCGTTGCTTAAACATGCTTGTGAAAATGCTAAATCCAAAGCATGAATTATGTTATAGTGCTACAATAGTATGTAAAGAGCCTCGTTTACTACCAAGATTGGAAAAGAGAGTCCATTGATATATCTAAAACACCAAACAATTTAAAATGGTGTGTTGGTTTTAAGCTGAGCGGGTCGTGGGCGCCTTATCAACGCTGGCCGTATCGTAAATAATTGCATTATCCTCGAGATCTTATTTTCCGTTTCGAATACAGGCCTTCTCGTCCTCCCTGTCCCGGAACTGGATCAGCCCAAGTAAGTGGAGTTTTGACGGAGTGATCGTATACGTACCCAGAAATTTATCAATGTGACATTGTGGGTGTGAAAGTCCTCATAAGAAGTGTAATGCATTTTCATAGAAGGCGGGGGCCATGTTTTTAGTAATTGTTTGTTTTGTTGTTATTTTTTTTCTATGTAACGCTTGGCTTATATTTTTTGTGTTTTTAGATAAATTCTTGTTTTATGAGAAAGCCCACACAGTTTTGGGGTTTAAACGTCAAAAACAATAAAAACATATTCGACGTGGCGAAATGTCCCGAACAATTAATTGTGTTAAATTTTTTACCGGGCCTCGAAAGCCAACAGTCTCAAGTTTAGTGTATTAAAACTTAATTGTTCGTCCATTAAATTTGGTAAACATAGTAAATTTTTCCAGACATCGATACAAAAGGGCATGAAATGTTCAAGTGCATCTTGCGGGGATGTGGAACTTTCCACTTTCTAGCAAGTCCCAGTCATGCAGGGCCCTTTAATTAGTTTGTGTAGAAAGTGAACTAGCAGTGATCAAAAACCGGCAGTACGTAAAATTTATCAGACTTAGCCTGGAATCTATAAATAATGTAAAAAATATAATATACAAAATTTTAATTAAGACGGTTATTTGAATGAACTAGGGCAAACTTAAGGCTTATTGTAATCACCCTAGGGTCTAAACCTTAGAAGTCCATGAAAGTTGGCTGAATGAAAGAGTACCTTCAATAAAATAGCGAATAAAAGTTATTTTGTTTTGGTGGGACAAAAACCTTTCACTATCGGCCATTATATGTCTTTTTTTGTGACAATAGTGTAGCCAGCACAGTCATGCAAAATTACATTTTGAGAATCGGTCTTTCTGGATATAGTTTTTATACACCTTTATGCTTCAACTTCAGCTATATGGGCAAATATATTTCTGAAATAACAGTTGGTGTACGATTTTTTTTTGCCAGACGATACAAAACTCGAAAAAAGTACTATTTGTACCGTTTGCAAAAAAAAATCGTACACCAACTGTATTTTCAAAAATCTATTTGTCCTTATAGCTGAAGTTGAAGCTAAAGGTGTTAAGAAACTATATCTAGAAAAAAGATTCTCAAACTTAATTATATTTTGCACTAGCTGTGCTGTCCACACTATTGTCAAAAAACGACAAATAATGGCCAATAGTGAGGTCATGCCCCCACCCCCCCCCCCCCACAAAAAAAGTAAGTAAGGCCCTGCTTCTTTCAGAAATTTTCAGCCATGTTTTTTTCGGATTTCAAATTATGGGCCCAGAGGTGGTACAATAGCCGACAATGTTAAATGTCCATTTTAAAATTCGATTTAATCAGCAATCTACCCTGATTCACTTTTTGACCTTTCCAATTTTTACCCCAAAGTTTTGAAGGGGCACGGGATGTTGTTTATAAAGAATAAACCAATGCGCGATCAGAGCACATTTAAAGATTTCAAATATTGTCTCCTACAACAGCTTTGGAAATGACTACACATTATCCTTTTTGGGGGCATATTTTACTGTGCGTAACTGAAAAATATAAACGCTATTTTGAAAATGTGCTCCGTACACTTTCTTACTTAACATTTGGTGAAAACCCATAATCCAATAGGACAAACGATATAGCTTAGCAGCTTAGCTAAGTAATTCATACTTTACTTCTGATTCTGCAACAAAGCTTGGTTTGATCTACCCGCACCTCCACCAAACCGTGTTCCAAAAATTGTGCATATGTCTTGTCCAATATCTTCTTACCACAATTATAATGTAAGGCCTAAATTTTTTTAAAGTCCCGGGAGCACATCTCAAAAACCGATATCTAACTAATATTGTTGTTTGGGTCTGCCATATTTGTAACTATTTTTATGAACACAGTAATGCACAATGATGAATATGGACATACGGGCTTTATGTCTCATATCTTATTACCGATTGTACAGACACTATGCTCGCCCCAAAAAAGTTACAAAATCATGTTTCTTAAGAAGTTTTGTTTGGTATGTTATGTTATGTTCCACGGATCCTAGGATCGATTACCTTCACCGAAATCCTGACCAAATGGTTTTTCCTACCCTTTTCTTTAGTTTTTAAGGATTAAAATGGATTAAGTCTTATTTATATACGAATTATCGATGGTGGAATTGAAAGGTTTAAATCACCTATATTAGCCAAAAATGTAAATGATTTAATTCTTGTATTTGTATTCTAACCTCATTTCTAACAAGGTTTTAAACTTCGTTTTTTTATCGTTTGTCCAGTATCTGTGATCACAGAGTTTTTTTAATAAAACTGTTCTCTTTTCTCCCTCCCAAACACTGAATTACCATAATCATCGGGAAAAGAATCATGCTGAGTGAAAAACACTACTACAAGCATCACTACGAAAACCATTGCCACATTACAACGTTGAAAAAATAGAACCTTTACTCTCCATTTACAATCTAAAGCGGGGCCCCAAACATCAACATAGTTGCCCAACAAATGAAGCTGTGAGTTGGTGAGTGTTTGGGTAACTTGCATATTGCCGGGTGCCCGATACACGGTCCAGTCGTGCTACGCAACATCCAAAATGTTGAACAAAACTGAACAATTTGGCAATGAAAGTTAGCAAATTCCATCAGATCTCTTCAAAGTATCATGTAAACTTTTGATCAAGAATCAAAAACTGCAGATGTTCCATTGTTTCCTTATATTAAAGGCGCGTATATTAGGACAAGCAACACAGTTAGGAATTAAAGTCAATTTTAAAAAAAACGTATTTAGAGTCTACCCCTCCAGAATTGATTTTCAGTGGGAACATTAAATTACAACTGTCGGTCGCAGAAAATATTTTCATAATTTCTTTGTAAGTGTCTTTGTATTTAAGTTTAAGAGAGTATAGAACATGCGTTTTAGGCAAATTGCTGCGGCCGACTGACACTGCTGGCTGGATTCTCAAAAAGCCTAACTAGACGTGTCTTACTAGAACTCTTAAGCCCTTCTACCGCTTAGGGCACATCGGATTCTAAAAAATCTT
>JAMZAV010014605.1:0-13127 GCA_024449915.1 Sweltsa coloradensis | reverse complement strand
TAATAAATGCAAAATCGTTGATTGTCTAGGGATTGTGCCATGAGTTGCCATGAGCCATGTGTTATGAGTTTCTCGCGAGGATTAATTAAGGTAGTAGGACATACACTTTAATAGGGGCTATTATGGAGAAAGTAGGAACTTATAAGTACTTGGGGGTGATGTTGGCAGAGGATTTGGGTTGGGGGGGGAATCAGGCGCAAGAAGTTGTTAAAAAGGGAAATGGGGCTCTGGGATTTGTTATGAGAAAGAAATCTATAAGATAACATAAACACAAATAAACAAATATCTACATAATCAAAACGTTTTCGGTCCACGTGACCTTTCTCAGTGAGTGTAGAGAGAGAGACTGAGTTGAAAGTAAAACTAGGCTAGCTGTGGGCCAGCCGGGTAGTTAAAGATCGGGGTATAAGGTGGTGGTTAGACCAATCCTGGAGTATGGTACGGTGGCATGGGATCCGTAGGCCTATAAGCTGGGGGAGGTTTTGGAGGTAGAGTCGTAGAGAAGGTTCAACGTAGGGCGGCAAGAAGGGTTACGGGGAAGGTTAGGCGGTGGCAGTGGGAGGAGGATGATAAGGGGAATGTCGAGAGGGTATATGTGACAGTGTCACTGCAGTATTAGGAGAGTTGGGGTGGGAGTCATTAGAGGGAAAAAGAAGGGAGGTTAGGTTGTGCAATATGTACAGGGCGGCTAGGGGAAGTAGGGGGTGGGGGGACACCCGCAATAGGCTGCTGTTGGGGCTTTACAGGGGTAGGGGGGATCATTCATGGAAGTTCCAGCAAAAAGTAGTAAGGACGGATCTGGGTCGGTATGGTTTCATGGAAAGAACTGTTAGGGAGTGGAATGACTTGTCAATTCAATTCAATTCAATTTCAATTCAGTATTTTATTTAGCTTAAAGCTATTTTTACATGCAATTTCAATAGTAATAGTACAATTCAATACAATTTCATTTTTTTTTTTAAATAGGCCTAACTAATTGAAACAAATTTTCAAAATACATACAAGATAATTCAATACAGTTACAAAATATATACAAGTCATATTACAATTTTTTTGTTCCTCATAGATAAAATAGAGTTTTAACAAATTTAATACATTCCAATTTAAAAACTGCTAAACGTTGTTCCTGTTTAATCACTAAATCTAATTTATTATATAGTCTGTACCCAGAATAAAAAACATGTTTTTGAGTTGCTGATTTGTTTACTCTGTCCACAATAATGTTAGTATTATTTCCTCTTGTATTATGATTGTGGTTGCTAGAGGAGTATTCTATCATGCAATTTAGATAAGTGGGCATATTTCCTTTAATCATTTTAAATATGAATAAGAGTACGTTTAAGGCAATTCTCTGTCTGACAGTTAAGAAATTTAATACATTCAGCATATCTGATATTCTGCTATATTGATTCCATCTCAAAATCACTCTCATCCCTTATTTTGTAATTTTTGTAATATATCCAAATCTCTCTCATTTCTACCCCACAGGAGTGTGCAACAAAATTCTGTATGAGGAGCTATGATTGTCTTGTAAATAAGTGTTCTAACCCAAGGGGAGACAAAAGAACCAACCCTTGACAGAAATCCAATTTTTTTCTTAATTTTTTTAGCTATATAATTTACATGACTAGTTAGTTTTAAGTGCATATCAATAAGAACCCCAAGATATTTAAATTCACTGACAATTTCTAGTTTTTCACCATTAATATGCAAAAAACACTTCCTCATTATCATTATCCTTCATTACTTTGTTAAATACACTACCTGATGATGTCAGTATCATACATTTAGTCTTTGTTAAATTAACTTCACAGGAAAATGTCCGGTTGGACTGGAGCAAAAAATGGGCCTCGCCATGACGATAGCTGCAGGCTGGATCAAAGTGCACGGCTTTAAGATAAACTGCAGCAAAACCATCTGCACCTACTTCACGATGAGTCACAATCCCTTCAAGTTCAACATCACTCTTGATGGCGAACAGATTAAACAGACAGATGAGATGAAGTACCTTGGCGTGACTCTCGACAAAAAAATGACCGGCAAGATCCACTTTGAAAAGGCTGCAGAGAAGGGCCATAAACGACTACGACTCCTTCAAAGGGTAGCCGGTGTGTCCTGGGGCGCAAAACTAGATACTCTGGCGCTGACCTACAAAACGTACATCAGACCAGCCATTGAGTACGCACCGAAGTCTTTCCTGCCGCCGCCGCAACGCACGCCAGCCATGTCGACAGAGTCCAAAATCGAGCCCTTCGCCTCATAACGGGAGCAGTGAAAACCACCCCAATTATCGCCATGGAGTGGTTCAGCCAAATTGAGCCTCTACAGCTAAGAAGAGAGCAGCGCGCTGTCCAACTGCACGAAAAACTGGCGCCTAAAACCCCGACAAATGGCTCAACTACCCAACCTCAAAAGTCAAGGCGCACACTAACTTTGCTGAAACAGTCCACCAACTGAAGAGTAAAAACTGTCCTATCCTCCTAGAAGCACCACGTGCACCACTTGACGTACCACTCCCAGAGCTTCTGCCGGACAAGTCCAATCAGCTTGCCCCGGGGACCAAAATTGACGGCATTGAGAAGAAAGATGACCATGACCATAAAGAACTGAAAGAGCTTGCTGAGAAGCACCTGAAGAAGCACTTTCCTCTTCAAGAGTGGTGCACATCTTCACAGACGGCTCCTATGACTCGGCTACAAATAGAACAGGTTACGGCATCCACTGCATCTTCTTTGAAGAAGCCACTCCAATGGGAGCTGGCGAAACATACTTCGACGCTGAGGTCGCAGCCATTGCCAGGGCGGCCGAAAAAATCGCCGAGACCCCCGCCTTCCCCCTCAACAAGACAAAATTTGTGATCCTAAGCGACAGTGTCTCAGCCATCCAATTTGTCTCTCAAGCAGCAAACCTCCATCCTAAATCGCTGCTTTTCAAAAACTCCCTTGTCGGCATCCGACAGCAAAACAAACTATTAGAGACTCAATGGATCCCCAGCCACTGCAAGATCATGGGGAATGAAAGGCAGACTTCTTGGCCAAAGTGCCACAAAAGCACCGCAACCACCAGCAGCGCCTCTCTCCTACCAAAATGTCAAAACTAAGATCAAGTCAACCACAAAAAGGATCTTCAGAAACACCACAGAAGAGACTTCGCGACTAAAGAACTGGTGGACCGAGATCAAAAAAGGGCCAGACAAGACTGGTCGAGGAAGACGGCCACCGCCCCATTTCCGGCTTGTAACCGGTCACGACGTCTTGCAGCACCACCTGCACCGCTTCAACATTACCAACGAACCGGCCACCTGCAAACTTTGTAATTTAGAAGATCAAGACAGAGCGCATCTCTTCAGATGCGCCGTCCTCAAGAATGACATTGACTCCCTGCCCGATGACCTGAGCAGGATAGAAAAGGAGGCAGTCTTAAATTGGATAGCAAGACAGAAGAATGGCTGAAGAGGCCAACTTTGCACAAGAAAAAAAAAAAAAGTTTTAATTTATTGAGTTTGATCCACTCCATCATTCGCATTAATTGAATATTAATAATATAACACACTTCTTTATAATCCAACCTGAATATGATACTAATGTGTCATCTGCATCTGCATCTGTCTGGGGATGTTGTAGATAGTGAGTCTTTAAGGGAATTTATATCGTTTTTAGGGGAGGGCAGAAATTAGGTCTGGGGGGAGTGAGTGGTTGCCACCGGGCGGAAGGGCCTATTAGTAACCTTAAAGCACAGATAATAGAGTACACTACGCTTAAAGGGGCTAAAAACCCCAAAAATTATTTTTTACCTCATGATCTATAGCACAATACTACACTTAAAAGACCGCTTAAAAAATTATATCTTGTAACTGTGATTTAACACGAATTTTTAAATTTTTTTTTGATCCAGAATTGGCGAAAATTGGCGTTTTGGAAAATTTCCTAAATCGGCTTTAACCTGCTTTTTTTTTGGTCCACATAGATACTAGAGCATAGTACCAATCTAAAATGCCCCTTTATAACATCGTGTCTTGAAACTGTGCCCAAATATACCCTCAAACACGCAAAAATATGCATTCCAAAATCACACCTCATCTTGGTAATCAGCATATTTTGACCGAACCACTTGCCCAAATTACAAAACAAGATATAGAGAATTTACAGAAAAGGCTGTCGAGTACGTCAATAATGGCCAATATTTTTTTGGATTAAAATCCTCCAAGGTCACGGGGCATAAAGATCGTCCCCATGTTATTTCTTATGGGAGATTTTTGCCGATGGGACCTAGCTTGAAAAATGTCATGATTGACAATTTTTTGGGAGGTCATGGTGGCCCCAATAACTTTTCTGTTAATTGCTAAATTCATTACTAGTTAGCCTGAATGAAATATATTTTTTGAGTTTAGCGGTTAAATACCCCTTTAAGAAATGTTATGTTATGTCATCCCACAAGAAGTTTTAATGAAAAAGGAAGAAAAATAATTCATTTCCACAATTTAAATTTTAAGTTGGTACTTTTATGACATGTTTTGTTGACAATGTCAGTAGCGATAGCTTTCTAGCCATTGGCCAAGAGTCTTACCAATTTTCTTGTAGACACTTGCAGATGTTCACTTAAATTATTTACTTATATCTAGGCCTATTTCTAATTGTAATTAGGGATGCACACGATAATCAATAGTATTGATCGATAATCAATAGGCCCTAATGGATATAATTTCAATAATCGATAACCAAAATTCATTATCGATTATCAAAATATCAAATATTTGGTAAATAGTGGCACGTACCAAACTCTAAAGACGAGATTATTTCACGTTGTGCCATGCACTGGCTGGGCTGTGTGTCGTATCACACTCGAGATTTATGTTTGGAAATGAGCTATCAGTTGATAACGGAAGCTAAACACATGACATCGAAGACAGCGAGGCAGCAAATGGAACGTGATTGTATTGTCTTGACTTACACTTGCCACACTTGAAGTTCCACTCATAGGTCGGAACAGGCTTTGATGATGATATCGACAATATCGATTCGATTTAATGACATAACCATTTTGATAATCGATAAATGAAAAAGTATTGATGTGCATCACTTTCCCTAGTTGTAGTCTCATAGTCATATGATTTTGTAACACCACTTTCTCGCACTACGGCGGCTGGGTTCTAGCCGATGGACACAAGTTTGTAATAAGAATACATATTATTATTATCCTCCCGATCCTTTAGAGATCTCGGAGCAAGAAATGCACTAAATGACTAATTGCAGTAATTATTGGAATGACAAGCCCAAGCGTCATTGTATAATTGAAGGTCAATGTAGTAGCCCAGAGTCGGACTTCAGTATTTTGTATTGGTAGCTAGGGTGGTAGGTATCTAATTAAATTTATCAATTTGCATTTGAAAACTTATTATTGTTTTTATTCGGTCTAACAATTTAAATAAAAAAGATGAATTAATTAGCCTAGTTGAACTCTTTAAAATAAATGGGACACCTTACCGTCCCAACAACTATTTTTGGGATTGGGACAGACCTCGGAAAAACGGGACGTCTGTTAGGACTATAAAACAACTTTAAAGTTTAATATTTAACAAGACAAAAATAAAATAACTTGGTAGTCCGTTTTTTCCCAGTTATTTTTACATTTTAAAATTCAAAGCCACTAACCTTTTTGCCTTTACTTTTATCTTTCATAACAATGTCATCGTTAGCTTCTGTTGGAGTAGCAGCACTTTCACCAGAAGGAAACTGCGGTGGGAATCCAAAATCTTCCATCTCTCGCTTCAGTTTATCTGCACATGCTTTGATAGGCATTCCAGTGCAATGAAAGCCAAATGGGAAAAGCACTTTTTTCCCCTTTTGACGTTGATACCGAACTGCAAACTGCACAAGCATTTATTTGGTTATTTATTGCCTATTTATTCCCCTTGACGAACATGAGTATCAATCCACAAATGCCAAGTAACTAGCCCTACATAGGTAGGGAGGGCTAACTAAATACTTAAAATATAAGCTACATTTAGCTAACTTAAAGCCTACAAACAATATTATTGTTGAGTAATCATAACTTTATCTTTATTCACCTTGACTGGTACATTGTACAAGTATGACTCTTCTATGATCTTGTGGTACTAAAAATACCCTACCTATGTAGGCCTAAGCCAACTAAGGCTATTATACACACCTCACATTTTGACAACGAAAATGTATGACCCAGATGCAGTCTTCCATTCATGTATGGGAATGGAAAAGTAACAAAAAACTTTTCATCTGGGCTTGTCCTTATTTTGGGAGCATTTTCTTCATTCACCCTTTCCAAAGCCCACCTGTTTTGAACACCATGTTCAATTTTTTGAAGATACTCAACCTTAAATGTTCCCTTACGGTCGAGGTTTGACGCCTGAAAGTTGAAAAATGACAATCTTTAATATGCACCGTAAAGTAAGTAAGGTGTAGGCCAATCTTAGCCTAGATTTCTTAGGCCTAAAACACTTACAATAAAAAGGACATTCTTTCATCGTAGGTCTACTGAACATATCACTTCTCTTACGAGATGTGTGAAAAGCTGTAGAAACCTCATTAAATACCGGTACCATACACAAAACATCCAACAAACAGCACAAGCTACAACCTGGCTAGAGTTAACCAGCGGAAGGGTCCATACCACCGCTAGAAGAAACTACAACAAGCCACAACCCCCCCACCCTCCTCTTAAAAAATTCCATACTTGACTGAGCATGAATGGTGAAAAAAATACCGAGTGGAACTACAATCTAATCGAGAGCCCATGCCGTTGCTTGAGCCAGCTTCATAAAGGTCGATGCACACTTAGCCTGGAACGTAATAGGCTACAAGTAAACGGTATTGGCAGGTTTTAAGTTGATGCACACAGCACAACTGCCCGGTTCAACTATAACAATAGGCTACTAGGAAAACGCCGAAGTCGTTGATAGATGAGTGAGTGAGCCATGTGTTGAGTACCGGTAACATTCCTTTCTGGTACTTTTGGAATTGGTATGGACCAACTTTTTAACACTGCGTTTTAGCTTTTAGGGGAAAAGTAGGTGAGGGGGGGGGGGGGTGCGAAGCACGTATTTTTTAGAATATTATCGTTATTAATATTTATACGTATTATTAAAAACATACGCGCTTTGCGCCCCCCCCCCCCCCCTCCCTCCCCAACCTACTTTTCCCCTTGTAACAAAGTTGGTCCATACCAACTGCAAAAGTAGCCTTACCCCCTTTCTTACCACCCCCACGTTGTTACTCTGCGACCGTCTAAGGTTTTCCTGGACTCACATTTACAATGAACTTGACTTCTTTTGTGTGGAAAAGGCCAACTGGCTAGTTTAGTTTAGATTGGAGAAGGGTTGACAGGTTAGGAAAGCATAGAGAACATAAAGTCCAACCTGAAGGGCTGGGGGCAACTAAACATTTCACCTGCTGATGACAACTGCAGCAAATTTAAAGTTGTTTGTTATTAATCCACAACGCGTTTCGTAAGTTGTTAGTTAACTTAATCCACGACGCGTTTCGTCCCAGGGACGTTTCATCAAGGTAACAAACAACTTTAAATTAGCTGCAGTTGTCATCAGTAGGTGAAATTATTTGTCGCCCCCAGCCCTTCGGCTTCAGGCTGGGCTTTATGTTCTCTATGCTTTCCCAACCTGCCAACCCTTCTCCAATCTAAACTTGACTTCTTTATGGTTATTCTATGCTTTTCTCTGTAGAAATTTCTTTCTTCCTTCTGCGACTTTCCCGTTAGATTTATTTTAGAACGAAGTGGCGCCCAAGCACCATGAAGACATCCACCTGCAGTCGCCCACCCCCATATCCACCGAGCCAGACGGACTACCTAATTGAGGTATTTCCCTATAGGCCTAGGGCTAGGGACGTGTCACATGAAACTCATGCCAAATATCACTGCATAGGCCTACTTGATTTCGTTACGACTTTTGTTTTGATTGGCTAGGCCTAAGCCAGAATTTACAATAATGCAAAATGAGCACAACAAATGAATGTGTAATTTTAGAAACAACATAAGTCCAAAAAGTAAGTTCTGAGATAATCAAATAAAACCTTCTAGATTCTCTTAACATGTCTTAAATGAATATTTTCTTTTCCCTGATCATTAGTATGTATTAAACAATTATAAAAATAAAATAAAAAATTGGTGAAGAATTTATATTCACATGTATATTTTCATTTAAAAATTTAAAAATTATGTTGTTTCTAAAATTATAATTTTTTTTTTTTTGAAAATGAAGGTAATTTGTCAGGTATTTAATGAAAAACAAAATGCTCATTACAAAAAAAAAACTTTTTTTATTCATAAGGCATATATTGCACAAGTTGGTAATGGATTGCTCTAGCTTTTGAGTAATAGGCCTAATATGCCGTTGATTCAATCAAGATCGTTGTCCCGTTCAATTAATTAAGTGCACTGCTGATGACAAAAGTCAACACTGCCTTTGAAATTGGTTACACAATGCATACACCGCCTTTAAAAATGACTGTAATGAACATATTTGAAAAGTAATTTTAGAAACTACATAAGTCCATTGACTTATGTTGTTTCTAAAATTACTTTTCAAAAATGCATTATTTGAGACCCTATCGAAAAATGATGGTGAATGAAAATTATGTTGTTTCTATACAGAACTGTCCGTAAGGTCGATCTAAATATGAAAAAAAAATTAAACCGGAAATCGAAAAAAATGGACTTATGGGTATGTCCATGAGAAAGTATCCAAAATAACAAAATATAAAAAATAATGTTACAACTAAGTATGATACATCAAATTAATCACAAAAGATCACACTATCTTATTTATTATGCCTTGTGAAGTTTATTTTAATACATGTGTGTTCAAAACAAAGTTAAACGTGGAAATTTTTAAAACGGAAAAAACGCCGGAAAATAATGTTTAACTTTGGATGTTTATCAAAAGTTTTCTAATTGACTTACATAAAAAAAAATTGTACCCAGTTATTCAGCAAAGTGTATATTTTATTAATCTACTATCTTTAAACCCCTAAAAATAAAAGAAGATTTGTGGAAATATGATTTTCAAATCTGTATTTGAAGCTGTCACAAGAGAAACCAAATAGTGATTCAACTAGCTGTAAGAACAGAGTATTGCATTTATTGACCCAAAACTTGGCACAGTGCTAGTTCATGCCACACTAAATAGATGGTGTAAGTGGCATCAACCTGAGTTCAATACACAGCCTTCTAGTTAGATCTCAATATCAGTCACAAGAGGAAACCGAAGAACTTGTCACAAGAGAAACCACATTTTTTAAGCACATGGTTCTACTTGTTGTTGTTGTTGTTATTCTAAGTTTAATTCCCATTATGTATAGTAAAACATCAACATTTTAGGCTTTATTGAAATAATATGCATGTTAATTATAGGCCTACTGTAAAATAAATACTTAGATCTAGATTCAGAATCACTAATGGAATCCGGGCCAGAATAGGGTTAGAAATGCTAGGCTTAGGCAAGGTAGAACTTTAACAGTAGGTCCTAGAATTGATATGTTAACAACTTTTAGGCAGGGACATGACATGGGTAACTTTTAGAGATAATACTTTTACTGGGCCTAAGCCTAGTCACGGGAACTAAGTGGTTTGAATGTAGGCAAAAGACCTATGATTCTAGGTAGGGGTAGGTACAAGTCCAGAGGTGTTGGGCTTAGACCTAGGCCTAGACTGTTTTAGAAAACTAAAGCAGCCTGTTAATTTTATAGCCTAAACAAATTTTATCAAATAACTGGTTCACTTTACAGCTCTATGCCTATCAAATGGCTAAAACTAACGCTAAAACTAAACCGTTTTGACTTTTGAGTTATATTTATGAAAGTTTGTGGGCCAAACCGATTTATGTGGCCTGCTATCAATGATTTTGCTATAGGCCCACTGGCAAAGAACACTCTTTTAGCCAAACTGAATGCAGCACCTAATTTAGTTACGTATTCAGGGCGTCCGCGTGTAGCTATCTTTTGCGTTTGAAGCTGTGGGAATTTCAGCGTGTTGTTTCATTGCTCATTTCCCTATAAATATTTTGTGTTAAGCTCTTTTGATGTTGATAAATCTTATAATTCAACATGGTCAATCAATCCATCATAAATGCTTTTACTAACACTTGCACTTTTACACTTGTTTTTAACTGTTTAGCTAATAATCGATCTCATATATTTCAGTAGTTTTAAACCCAAATTTATTGTCAACATTTTACCATTTGTTTTGTAAATATATATTATTCCACTCGAGGGCAAAAACATGATTTCATCAACCTCATAGCCAAAATATAAATTTAAAGCTACATACACGTGTCATACATCAAATTAAAGCTTACAGCTTATTCTTTCAGAATTGCCAAAGTTCAATGGAATGGCATTTATATATTTTATAATATGACACAAGAAGTGCAAATGATGTTCTGTTAATTTTTTTTTCTACATTTTACAATAGCAATTGAAAGCCAAGGAAAGTGATTAAAGAAAATTAGTTTGCTGCAAAATGCATTCTAATTTGGTTCTACATATATGCACAAACTTATTACCAGCATACTATCCCATCATATGCTATTAAATATGGCAGGTCTGTATCTTTTTGAAAATTGGATTGGTACGTCTGTTACTAAAAGTTCCTAAAGTTCTTGTTCTGAGTGACTCAACAGTTCAATAACTTCAAAATTTGTTTTTATAAGTTAGATTATGGATGTGAATATGAAGTAATTTTTTCAATTGTCTAACTTTATGATTAGTTGATAAATTGTGGTAACAGACGTACTTTGAACGGTAACAGACGTACCATGGTACGTCTGTTACCACTGTTATTTCTCATATCCGATTATTATTGTTTAAATTATTTGTCCATAAAAGTTTGTAAAAAATACCAATGGAGTGATAGGTCGAAAGCTTTCTTGTAAAAAATTGCTTCCATCAGCATGTTTTAGGTAGGCCTACAGTGTATGGTACATTATTAATTATTTCAAATTTTCTAATTAAAGGGTATCCCAATATCAAAGATTATTCCACTGGAATTGAAGTGAAGTTGGTCAAGATGTTGCACTAGAAGAATCTTAACACCTGGTTGATATTTAAATATCAGTGATGCACCAATAATTAGATTTGTGCCTTTGTAACTGTCAAATTATCATAAAATAACTTGTACGGTGGTACCTACACAACTGTTGGTAGCCAAAATTTTACAGATTATTTGGAAGCTAGAGTTGAGGTGAGTTACAGTTTTACTTGAGAATCATATACCATAATCATAGTAGGCCTACATATTTACAGTTGAGGAGCCAGTTTCATACACGGATATTGACACCATTGTAGAAATTCTCCCCCTCCCGTGATGGATAACAGAAGTCATTGCTGTACTGCTTTAGAAATTCAATTTTACTGAATGATGGTAACAAAGTTTGATGTTTCATATCTAGGATGTTAACTGATCAACGTAATGGAGCAGAATAAATTTATTTTATGGTTTGACCAGGTAGCAAAGGAAATGTATTAAAAAATGCAATTTTTATTCCTACAAGGTACGTCTGTTACCGCCTATTTCTTTAAGATTAGACAATATCCTCATAAATTCATATGAAATGAAGTGATTAGTATATAAGTATGAGGTAGTCCTCTATCTTGTACCTATTTTGTATTCATGAGAAAGTTTGTTCTGTTGTATTCATTCAGCAATCACATACATTTACCAATTTCTAACGTAGGCCTACCGGTAATGTCTAAACAGTTGTCAAAAAGAGAATATCTGGATGTAACTGACCAATAATAATAATAATCAAACACCCGGTTCCAACATAAGTCAGGTCGGGGGGTGAGGGTATCACCAATTCTCCGGGCTGTGGACTTTCAGTGTTTGCTAGCCAGGCTCAACACCTCCTCATCTACTTCGATGTCTTCTATGACAGGCATTTCTACCAGTTCCCCTCCTTTTCTTTTATCCTCCAGAGTCTTTCTTCATTAATTCTTTCCCATGATTTTCCTTTTTCTTCAATGTTCCATTTTATTGGTCCCCCCAAATCTATCTTTTGGGGCGCCCAACTTTTCTTACTCCCCCCCCATGTGTGTTAAAATTCTCTTCTTGGTATTCTATCTTGTTTCATTCTTCGTAGTGCCATACCATCGAAGTCTTTCTTTTCCTTTTTTATTTCGTAAACTTTCCACTCCTAGTTTGTTTTTATTGTTTTGCTCCGCACCTTGTCTATTTATTACGACCAATAATGAACAAAAGAAATTATATTTTAAGATTTGATTAACTGTAACCAAAAAAAAGAAGCATGTTATGATATTTAGTATAAAATACCAGTTTTAATTCAGACAAAGGGACGTCTGTTTCCATACTTGGTACGTCTGTTTTCCAGCCCACTTCTTGCATAGTAGGCAACATACTTAAAAATACACATGAAGTGAAATTGTGAATCTGATAAAGTACTATCTTGTAGCTATTTTGTAGAGAAGGTTTTTATTTTGCATGCAATAATCACAGAGTTTTAATATTTCTAACATACTGTAAAAACACGCGTCCATTAAAAGTACGTCTGTTACCGCTTGTTGCGATCCGTCACCAGAAAAGTGATATCGTACAGTAAAAATGTTTATACCATGAGAAAGCTCATCTTATTTCCCATTCATCCACATACTTACAATGTCTTTTTAATGAATGGATAACAATATAATTGGGTTTGTTAATACAAAAATGTTGTCCGAAGGTACGTCTGTTACCCGTGTTTTGTCCCCTCTACCTGTAATTTATCTTGGTTTCTTCTCTAATGACAGTATGACTATTGATTGATAAAAACCATGTTTGTAACTAATATTAACCTTGCTTAATACTGGTTCACATATGTCACAAGAGAAACCATACATGTTTTTTGTAAAATATTTAATAATGTATTATCTTTAACCCAATGTTTAAAAAATCAAGTGTTGTTTAATACATTAGTTAGGGATTAGTGATCAGACAAGTTTTTTATTTCAAATGAAGTTAGATTTGATAGGCCAGGGCTTGAAACTTGACATGTACATTTCAGTGTGCTTACCTTGTCCAAAGAAGGCAAACTTGATGAACTTTAGTTTTGTTAATTTTCTTGAAAATTTTCCAAATTTCCGTTT
>JAMZAV010014604.1:0-24749 GCA_024449915.1 Sweltsa coloradensis | reverse complement strand
CGACGTGGAGCGAAAACTAACCAAAGATAGATAATTTTTAACAGGAAATATAGCAATTGGTGGTATTACAGTGCGAACAACTGCGTTTTTTTGTTAATTTGGTTAAAAGGGACGCGTAAACCGTTGGTCATAATGCACTCCTGCCTGAGAATAGATGGAGTGAGGAGCCAATGCTGGTCAGAAACACGCCCGGGTAGGGTGAGGAAAGGGGGGGGGGGTTCTCACGTCGCGGTGGTCATCGTCTTTGTCATCGTTCGTTGTGTTCGGTCATCGTCTTCGGAGACTTCGTCAAGGGGTTGGGCAAATATCTCCGACGACGATTACCAGAGCTCGCCCCTAGTTTCGGGGCAGTAGCATACCCCCATACATACGAGCTGATGTTTGCGAGGTGGACCTTACCTCTTTCCTCGCCTATTACGATCAGCAGAGCCATGCTCTGGGCCGATTCTACCACCGCGGGCCCAGACCGCGGATCAAAGCCAGAATCAACAAGGCCGATTCAGATTCAGATTATGTGCCGCGTTGCTAGGACGGCTCCCAAGTCACCGTTACAAATTCCTAAGCCAAGAACTGATCGACTTAATTCCACGTCAGAAGTTTACTAATTTCTGTCTGTAGCGGGAATCGAACCCTGGACCTTCTGTTGTACAGATCTAGCTTCAGACTTATTGAACGTAGAGCGTAGTTTCTTTTGTCGTAGACCAGAGGTCGCCTCTAGCTTCGAACACTGAAATAATCCACTACAAAATTGATTTCATATTTTGTTGCCTTCAATGAACTCATGAGGTTTGTTTATTTGTCCGTCCGGAACTGTTTGGAACTGTCTGAGCATGAAAATGGTCGATAAGTTGTAAGAAAAACAAGTGTTCGAGTGGTGATTTTCTCTCTCCAGACACCTGTTCTAGAACAGACAGAAATGTTCCAAAAGTTCTGTCTTTTTTATATTTTATTAAGGACGCGTCAACCGTTAGGTCATAATGCACCACTCTAGTCTAGAGGGCGATGTGGGGAGTGGGGGCTAAAACTGGTCAGAACCAGCCACGGGTAAGGGGAGGAAGGGGTGTTTCACACGTCGCGGTCGTCATCGTCTTTGTCATCGTTCGTTGTGTTATTGTCATCGTCGTCGGGGAGATCGTCAGTGGAAGAGGGAGGTGTCCCCGACGACGATGGCCAGAGCTCGCCTATAGTTTTGGAGAGTATAAAATACTTCCCTCTTGCTGATGTTTGCGAGGTAGACTTTTTCTCTTGAATCGCCTTGTACGATTAGCAGAGCCAGGCTCTGGGCCAATTCTACCCCGACTATCACCCGTCAAGACGACGACGTGAGAGACTAGGGCGCTTCAACTGGTTAGGTCATATTGCACCGCCTGTGAAGTTGAAAGTTAAATAAACGATATATAATAGTGTGTTTTTGATGCATAGATATTAAACACCATAGTAGGCTAGATAAGCAGTCATTGGTCCACTTCCTTGACAATTGGAAGCCATTTTGAAATTTCTGTTTGAATCTGAAGTAAATGGGAGCGATTTGTAGCCCAAATAGTTCTCAAGATTTCCACCAGGTTGACAGGTGAGCATACTAGCCTTTAACATCAATTGATTACTAAATTCCCTTATGCAATAACTTCTCATTGTTTCCGTTTGTTCAATCCCATGCTGCACAAGCTATAACCATATCAAACAATCCAGTTAAATACTTTATTGCATTAAAAAAGCATAAATTAAAACGCTAAATTGCCATCTTGAAATGGAGTGATTGGCGCTTCAATTTGCTACGCTCGCGCCTGTGCGGAGGTATTGGAGACTGCTAATCTAGCCTACTATAGTTTCATTTCATTTCATTTCATTTCATTTCATTTCATTTCATTTCATTTCATTTCATTTCATTTCATTTCATTTCATTTCATTTCATTTCATTTCATTCATTTCATTTCATTTTTATTCACAGATTCGTACATAGTAAAAATATACCATCTCCTGAGAGAGAGGGAGTGAATAACTAGCACAGTAATTATAATTAGAATAGAAATAGTAATACAATAAAATATTTAAGAGAACAATTAATAAGAATAGATAAGATAAACATACATACGTTATGTGATGGACAAGAAGGAAGATGGGACACAAAATGTGTTAGTTGAATTCAATTTTTGAAATAAGGAATTCCTCTAAGGAATAAAAAGGGTTATGAATGAGAAAAGATTTAATTTTAATTCTAAATGATGTTGGAGTATCGTTTTTGTTTGGATTGTGGAAATTTATTGTAAATTTACTACAGAGGTAGCTTGGACTGTTTTTAAATAGTGAAGGGTTGAAAGTAGGAATGAATATGTTAGAGTTAGTAGGCGTTTTATGAGAGTGGTTTATTGCATTTGTTAAAACAGTTCAGGATGAGAGTGTGCAAATGGGAAGCTGACAAAATTAATTCGGATGTAAGAGTCAATATATGAAGATTAGTGAAATGTGTCTTACATGAATGTCGCCTTGATATACCGGCGATTATTCTCACCGCCCTTTTTTGTATTATGAATATTCGTTTAGCATGACTTGAGATGCCCCAAAATAGAACTGCATATGAGATAATTGACTGAATGTATGAATGATATACCATGAGTAACGTAGAAGGGCTCACAAGAAGTTTTAGCCTCGAAGCATAAAACAACCACTTAGCAGACGCGGTGCCAATGTCTGGATATGTGGAAGCCAGTCAAGGGACTCACCACAGTAAGCCCTAGAATTTTTGCAGTAGGTTGCCTTGCTATACTCTTAACCATCCAGACGAATAAGGGGGCTTAAGGGGTATTGCGATGCATTAGTATGAAAATTTAAGAAAATTGTTTTTATCGTTTGGATAGCCAGTCTACTAGACTTACAGTATGATGATATTTGTGATACTTGAGAATTTGCAGCTGATGTTAGCAACATTGAATTTACATTATGGGGGGCTATGAGAAGGGAGTTGATGTCATCAGCATATAAGGTGAGGAAAGATTTTACAATGTCCTGGAAATTTTCCATGTTAAGAAGTTCGGGAAGACTGTTAATATATATTATAAAAAATAGAGGGCCAAGCGTAGACCCTTGGGGGACACCACTAGTTATTGGGAGTGGGTCAGATATTGAATGAATGTGTGATTTCGATGACATTATTTTCACCGTTTGTTTGCGGTTAGTGAGAAATGACGTTATCCAACTGTGTGCAGGGCCGATAATGCCTAAGGAATGTAGTGTTTTGAGGAGAATTCCATGATCGATTGTATAAAAAGCTTTGCTCATATCAAAAAAGAGCCCAATGGCTTGATCTCCTATGTCTAAAGCAGAGTAAAGCGATGAGAGATATGAAAAAATAGCTGTCGTCGTAGATTTCCCAGAACGGAAGCCATGCTGACTGTCATCTAGAATGTGATATTTATTGAGATAGGAGGTAAGTCGATTGTACATTACGAGTTCAAAATTTTTTGAAAACGACGAGAGTAACGAGATTGGGCGATAGTTATCTAAAATATCCTTCTTTCCTTTTTTGTGTATAGGGACGATTGTTGATTGCTTCAAAATTGTGGGGAAAGTGCCAGTTTCGAACGACATGTTTATAATGTTGGATAGAGGCAATGCAATGAGTTTAATTGATTTCACTAGGATGGCACTAGGTAAGCCATCATGTCCGCACGAGTACTTAGGAGCTACTTTCTTCATTAGTTTGCAAATTTCTGTATGATTTGTTGGATATAAAAAGAATGATTTGATTGGTCTCAATATATCAGACACAATAGGAGTTTTTAAAAGAGGTATAGCACTAATTTCTTTAAAGAACACGTTGAATCTATTAGCAACCTCAAAAGGATTATCGATCATTTTCCCTCAACCGCAATTGCCATGTTTATAGGTAAAAGTAGATGATGATGTTCTCTGATCTGATAATGTTCCAGGATGCCCTAGATTTATTTGTGGAAGATAAAATAATGCTATCTTTTTAAATTTTTTTTTGGCTATTTTAATATTTCTAGAGTGAAGATTTTTTAAACGATTGTAATTGCCTTTATGAATAGGTCAAGTGGTTTTCTCTTAAATAGTGCATGTAGGTTTCTGAGGTCGGCAGATGCTGAGCGAATCTCAGTTGTAATCCATTTCTTTGATTTTAACGGGTTTTAATAGTATTACATCTGTTAACTGGAAAGGCTTTGTTAAAGAGATACAAAATTGTGAATGGAATGCATCAAAACACTCATTGACAGTATATATATTTTGAGCAGCAACCCAGAGCTCATCTTGAAGGAGTTCAAGGAATTTTAAAGTATTTCTTTCATTAAATTTTCGTTTTAGAGTCCAGCTTGGACCACTCCAGTTTATTGAAGATTCGAATTTAAAGAAGAGTGCAAAATGGTCTGATAAACACGAGTCTACTAGTAAAGTTTCCCCTTGAAGGTGTCCTAAATTGAACGTGGTGAATATATTGTCTATAAGAGTAGAGGTGGTAGAAGTTGTACGTGTTGGAGTGAATACTGACGCTATTAGACCAAAGGAGTTTAGAATGTCTTGGTAAAGAACAGTATTATTTGATGGTTTAAGAAGATCAATATTGAAGTCACCGCAGACCACTAACTCTGCATTTGGATGAAGTTTGGTAACTCGGATAAGAGTTGCTTCTAGATTGTCAATAAATTGTGAGATGCTAGTAGAGGGTGGTCTATAAACTGAGAGGATGATCACTTCTATATTAACTCCTCTCCACAAGATTCCAGTACACTCAAACACTTTTTCAATGCAATTATCATGAATGCCTGGAATAAGGATTGTATGAAGCCATGATTTTGCAAATATTGCAACCCCGCCAAATGGAGAGGTTCTACTGTAAATGCTGGAAGTACAGTACTGGGGAATTGGAAGTTTTATGGCTTCCGAGGCAGACAACCAGTGTTCCGAAATACAGAATATGTCTGGCGACTGAATATCAAGGAACACTTCTACTTCATCAACTTAATTTTTTATAGATCGAATGTTAAGGGACATTATGCTAGGGAGTGCCTTTTGTGATGTTACATGCTGAGTATTGATTAGGTCAGTATTTGTTAGATCAGTCTTTGTGAATTTAGGATTTTGAGATAGAATGTGTTGGTCTACGGAGGGAGTTATGGTGGTCTTGGGACCCTTTTGATTAATTGAAAATTTGAGGAAGGTATGATTTTATTTTTTGTTTTAGATAATCGGGACGGAATGGTTCTACGTGGTGGCATTATCTTTTTTGTTTTACGGGAAGTCAAAATAGGAGTAATTTGTTGTTTTGGATCTGCCTGAGGATTGTCTACATCCGGCTGGGCTGATGTGTTTGTCCAGTCTTCAGGCTGAACTGCATTTTCGGGTAGATATCTAGGCTGGAAGGCTGGTCTAAACCAGCAGCAGGGTCCTTGGCAACCAGGGGCTGAGTGTCTAACTGAAGCATCTTTGTAGAGTGGGATGGAAGCTTTAAGACAGATGATTCTGATACCTGGTCCATATCTTGATTTAGTAGCCCGGGTGTCATAGCAAATAGGACTGGATCAACTGGAGACGTTGTGCCTGCAGCGTTAGGATTGGCTGCAGACATGATGGTAGTCACATCGGGATTGGATAGAGACGACGTTGCGATAGGCCAGGTGGGCGACTCTTCTAGGCTTACAGAAGGTTCCTTGGTAGCCATCAGGATTACCGGAGAGATTGGCTGTGCAGGTGGATCGTGAGCTAGCATCGTTGATGGGAAGTTTTTCAGTGGTTTATTTTTCAGGTGCTGGATTTGTGGGTGGAAGGGCCGCCATGTAACTGTGGTGCAAATTTCCTCAATCATGTTGTGGATTTTGAGACTGCCCGAGTTTAGATATCTATGGTTTGATGACTATGTTGTTCTCTAAGTGTGTAAAAGTAAGTGTATAAATTATAGTTATGATAGTAATAGCAAAATTTAAATAAATAATAAAAAATATTTGAATGGAAATAAAAATAGAATGAAAATGTGTATGATAACAATTAAATTTTGTTAAATTAATTACTAAGAATGAGAAAAGTAGAATGTTTGTAGCCGTTATCATATGATAGAAGTTTTTCATATATATATATCTACATATGTGAGTACTTTAGACAGAAATTTAAAAAAGGGGTTCGATCCCGGTGTCGTCACTTTTTTAATTTCTGTCTTAAGTACTAACATAACAGCGTTATAGTCGCCTACTATAAAACCAAGGTTAATCATCATATATATATCAAGTCCATCTCGCAAACATCAGCTGGCAATAAGGGGAGCTCTCCTTAAAACTAAAGGCGAGCTCTGGCGGTCGACGTCGGGGACTTCAATCTCCCGCTTACCTTGACGACATCCCCGACGACGATGTCCATGACAACACGAACGGTAAAAAAGACGTTGACAACCACGACGTAAGAAAATTCCTTTCCTCCCCTACCCGTGGTTGGTTCTGGATTATATATATATATATATATATAATGAAAATACATTTCTCGTAGGAAATTTGCCAAGGGTGCCAAGCATGTCGCTTTTTATATAGTGTATAAGAGTTAGGACAATTGTGAAAGGGATGTCTGATGGCTTTTTAAGAGGACTCAATCTCTTGATTTCGCATTAACAACAGCTGACTGATAAAAGCTTATGAAAAAGCTCTACAGTTTGTCTCATCATATCCTGAGCCCGGCGTGTTTGTGGGTTCAAAGAGCGCAGGCCGTGGTGGTCACATTGTAAACGTATCACAGTTTGACAGCTGAAGTGGACTTCGCAGAGCAGTAAAGTAAAGTCACGTCCAGTGCGACCTTGGCCCTATATCCTGTATGGGGATGATATTGATGGAGCGAGTGTAATTGAAACGTTGATCTTGCGCGGCATTCTAGTAGTGTAGGCGCAGCAAGAAGAGTAAACCACTAAAGCCAGGCTTACTTACAAGTGGTTTTCGATACTCGGGAGGTTGCAACCAACTTTCATAGGACGTGATTGTACTTTGTTATTACGGAGAGGTCCATCCTTCCCGTCAAATTTGGACGGGTTTACAACCTTTCATAATAGCGCAGGCGACATCCTAGTTTCTTTGAACCCTAAAAAGCCGGGCTCAAGATATGGTGAGACAAACTGTAAGTCATTATTACCGGCCTAGACGGGATTTGAACCCCGGACCTCCTGAATCAGAGTCGTGCGCCTTCATGTTCCTCTATTTCCACGTGTCAACGTAGCCAGAGTTTTTTTTTTTTAATTAAGGACGCGTCAACCGATAGGTCATGATGCACCACTCTTGCCTGGGGGACGGGGGGAGAAGGGGCCCAATGCTGGTCAGAACCAGCCACGGGTAAGGGGAGGAAAGGGGGTTCTCACTCGTGGTCGTCATTGTCTTCGTCATCGTTTCTAGGTGTCATTGTCGTCATCGTCGTCAAGGGAAGGGGGAGGTGTCCCCAATGATAATTACCAGAGCTCGCCTCTAGTTTCGGGGAGTAAAATTCTCTTCTCTTACTAGCTGATGTTTGAGATTTTTTATTTGGATTAAGGACGCGTCAACCGTTAGGTCATAATGCACCTCTCTAGTCTAGGGGATATGGGGAGACGGCGCCCATGCTGGTCAGAACCCGCCACGGGTAAAGGGTGGAAGGGGGGCGGGGTCCCACGTAGCGGTCGTCATTGTTTTTACCATCGTTCGTGGTGTCATTGTCGTCGTCGTAGTCGTCGTCGTCGTCGTCGTCGTCAAGGGAAGGGTGCCAAGTAATCTTTAATCGCCCTTTACGATTAGCAGACCCATGCTCTGGGCCATTCTTCCCCGGGCCAGTAATCAATAGAATAGTTGCTTTGTTTGGATTAAGAGCGCGTCAACCGTTAGGTCATAATGCACCACTCTAACCTAGGGGGAGGAGGGGTCTATGCTGGTCAGAACCAGCTACGGGTAAGGGAAGGAAAGGGGGTATTCACGTCGCGGTCGTCATTGTCTTCGTCATCGTTCGTGGTGTCATTCTCGTCATCGTCGTCGAGGAGTCGTCAAAGGAAGGGGGCAAGGTCCGCGACGACGATTGCCAGAGCTCGCCTCTATTTTCGATGAGTAAAATTCTACCCTTAACTGATGTTTGCAAGGTGGACTTTTTCTCTTGAATCGCCTTTTACGATTAGCAGAGCCATGCTCTGGGCCAAATTCTTCCCCGGGCCCAGACAGTGTAGTCAAGGGAAGAGGGCAAGGTGCCCGACGGCGATTACCAGAGCTCGCCTCTAGTTTCGTGGAGTTATATACTCCGCTCTTACTAGCTTACTAGCAGGTCCTTGCTAGGTGCTTATTATGCTTAGGTGCTTAGTCTTGTCATCTAGATTGCAGTACATTCATACATTTCGAGTTAGGCCTCGTTGAAGTAATCTCAACATGGTCTTTTTCTGTTTCCCTCTTTGGACATAGGCTTTCATTAAATCTTCAAATTCTTTTTCTCGTATAAACCTCTTATTCTATTTGTCATATTTTTATTGAGGTCCTCAAAGTTTCCCAAACAAATATAAATTTTTGGTCGATATATTTCAAAATTATGTATGTCCAATCGAAACCTAAATTTGAAAACCAAATCATAATCGAGGAAAGGAATCACATTTTGTGAGTATGAACAAGGCAATTCATCTTGATCTATGGACAACATGTAAACGTTGTACTAAAAGTACGAACGTACATTAGAACCTCGATGAGGTTATATTGTAGGTGACTACGACGCTGTTGTGATGGTTTTTGTTGTCAGAAATTAGAAAAAGTGAGTCCCACCGACGACGACGTGAGAAACTAGGGCGCTTCAACCGGTTAGGTCAAATTGCGCCGCCTTGTGATAATTGAAAGTTGATGAGTTAATGCAGTGTGTTTGTCAACTTAAATTAAATTAAGGGCGCGTCAACCGTTATGTCATAATGCGCAAATCTAGCCCAGCAAAGTCGCCTCCCTGGATATTTCAGAGTTAAAACTTATCTTAAACAATCCAAAATCCAAGAACAGAAAGTCATTATTTTTCACACACAACATTCATAAATCTTTTTTTAAGATTCCTCCTTTAAGTGTACCCTCGAAATATCGACGACGTGAGAAACTAGGGCGCTTCAACCGGTTAGGTCATATGCGCCGCCTGTGATATTGAATGTTGTAAAAATGAGTTATATAATGTGTTTGATGCTTATATTGTTTTCTAAATTTATTAAAGAAACGAAAATTACGGCGATGATTTGTTATAGGAAAAAAAACAATGGAAATGTCTGGTTCCCGACTACGACTGCCAGGCTCAACTCTAGTTTCGGGAGAAATATACTCCGCTCTTACTAGCTTGATGTTTGCAGGGTAGACTTTTTCTCTTGAATCGCCTTTTACGAATAGCAGAGCCATGCTCTGGGCTTATTCTACACCGGGCCCAGGGAGGTGGAAAACAAAAACATATAACGACGACGTAAGAAACTAGGGCGTAAAACCGGTTCGGTCTTATTGCGCCGCCCCGCCTGTGAAAATGAAAGTTGATGAAATGAGTTAATGGTGGTTGATTGTTTGATTGGATATTGCTTAACGTCTCATATTTATGCAACTTGGCTAATCGAGACGAAGGGAGGGACGTAAGGGATGCCACAAGCGTATGGGGAGGGCAGGTGTTCCCCCACGTCGTGGTCGTCTTCGTCTATGTCATTATCCGTCCGTGTTGTCATTGTCGTCGCCGTCGGGGAGGTAGTCAAAGGGAAGGGGAAAGTTTCCCGACGACAAGGTTGTTTTCTAAGTGAATATATAAGAAAAGAAAATAATGTGGCGATAGTAATAGAAAAACAAAAGTTATTTTTGGAATGGAAATAACTACATTAAAGAAATGTGTACGATGTGATTTAAAATTAGTTTTATAGTTACTTTGCATGATTTTTGGTTTATTTGGCGCCGGGAGATACATGCCTTCCATAAACCCAACAGTGCACATGGGCCCTATAGGCCGTGAATAAGATTTATAAAGTAGAATGTTGATTTAGGCCTAGGTCAGTTTTTTGGTTTGTATGAATTAAGGACGCGTCAACCGTTAGGTCATAATGCACCACTCTAAACATTGGAAGGGGGGGGGGGAACGGGCCTATGCTGGTCAGAACCAGCCACAGGTTAGGGGAGAAAAGGGGGTTTCTCACGTCGCGGTCGTCATCGTCTTTGTCATCGTTCGTTGTGTCACTGTCATCGTCGTCGCGGAGGTCGTCAAGGGAAGGGTCCCCGACGACGATTGCCAGAGCTCGCCTCTAGTTTCGAGGAGTAAAGTACTACCCTTCATACCAGCTGAAGTTTGCGAGATGGACTTTTTCTCTTGAATCGCCTTTACGATTAGCATAGCCATGCTCTGGGCCAATTCTACCCCGGGCCCAGACAGACTGGGTTCAATATTATTGTCAGGCCATTTTGCATTGATAATATTTTGGTTTGTATATAATAAAATATAATGATTTATTAAATTTAATTTGTTGTTAAATTTTCTAATCATTGACAACAACAAAAGCCCTAATAAACAGGAACCCTAATTTGCTGAACGTTTAGTTTATTTTGGATTAAGGACGCGTCAACCGTTAGGTCATAATGCGCCACTCTTGCCTAGGGGATATGGGGATGAGGAGCCCATGCTGGTCAGAACCAGCCATAGGTAAGGGGAGGTAGGGGAGGGGTTTCTCCCGTCGCGGTCGTCATTGTCTTTGTCATCGTTCGTTGTGTCATTGTTATCGTCGTCGGGTAAGTCGTCAAAGGAAGGCGTTGGTTTCCCCGACGACGATTGCCAGAGCTTGCCTCTAGTTTTGGGGAGTTATATACTCCGCTCTTACTAGCTGACGTTTGCGAGGTGAACTTTTTCTCTTGAATCAACTTGTACGATTAGCAGAGCCATGCTCTGGGCATATCCACCAAAACTATTAATGTAACATGTTATTATTTTATAGGCATATTCCGTATTTTTATCTATGACTACCTTATAATATAGAGTTTCAGTTTATTTTGATTACGGGCGCGTCAACCGTTAAGTCATAACACGCTACTCTAGTTTAGAGGATATAAGGACCCACCAAACACAAGCGTGCGGGGAGCCACCGGTATTGTCCGGGCACTCTGGGCAGCGTGGGGGCTACGGGCTGCGTGGGGTGCTTACCCCAGGGCGTCGTGGGGGGCCCCGCCGGAAAATTTTGGTAAATAGCCGCCCTAGCCCTTTACTCCCGGGGCCGTAGCCTTACAGCCCCGTGAATGTATTTTTTTTCGTTCCGCCCGCCTTAAACCGTACGGGACCCATGAAAACCATTCCCTTGACTGCCCAGGCCCCCCCGGCCGTACCAGTACAGCCCCGTAAATGTATTTTTCTTTCCCCGCCCGGCATTACCCTACGGGACCCGGCCCATAAAACATTCCCTTGGCTCCGGGGCGTTCAAGGGCGTACCGAAAACATGCCCCGTAATGTATTTCTTATTTCCGCCCAGCTTTCCCCGTACGGGACCCGGCCCCATGCAAACTTTCCCCTTGGTCCCTGGGCGTTAAACGGCCGTAGCCAGTACATCCCCCGTGAATGTATTTGTTTTTTTCCCCCCAGGCACTACCCGGGGGGCCCCATGCAAGGCAACGTTCCTTAGCTGCCCCGCACACTAAAAGACAAAATGAATTCTGTTCTTGTTTTAAAAACCCGTAAGTGTTTCCTCAAAAATGAATTTTTGGGGAGAGTAGCGATAGAACGAAGATTTTATTTCACTATCTGGAGAAAAAAAACCGGAAAGTTTATAGTTTTTTTTTTTTTTTTTTTGTTTTTTTGGGTGTTTTTTAACACGATTCCGGGTAAAACCCAACTCCAATTGGGATTAAATTTGTGGTGGCCTTCGAAAACTCTGAAATTAGAAATGTCACGTTGTTTAGCGCAATCGAAAAAATTTTTCTTTGAAAACGCGATTTTACGATTTTTTTTTTGATTTTTAAAAAATTCCCCTTTACTTAAACACCTACTGCTTTATTCGTTGTAATGATTGTTTTACAGAACCTTAATTTTATGAATTGTATATTTGTGTAAATTTGATCGCATTTAAAAAATTATTTCTCATAATAATTGCAATTTTGTAATTTTTTATTTTTTATTTTTTCGCTTATAACACGTACAGCTTTATCCGATTGTAATAATTTTTTCCAGAAAACCCTTAAATTTTTTAAAATTTAAAATTTCGTTAAATTTGAACGTACAATAATTATATGTTTGAAAAACGCAATTTTTTTCGCTTTTTTTTGTTTTTAAAAAAGATTACGCCATCCACAACGCGCCTGAAAAAAGCGTTGCGAAGCTTCCTAGTAATTATCATTGCTTATTATATAATAGCTTTTGGCCTGCTTACATTTTTTCTTGTAATACAGTTTAAAAGAAAATGCAACACTGTATACTAGTTTAACTTTTTACCAACTGAAACAAAAAGATATGAACATCTCTAATGACGTCATTTAATTTTGGTTGCATAAACCTATTTAATAAGTACCGTTATCTTATGGACGTACATCATTCTGCATCGCATCGGACAGCATTTATGCACCCGCCTCGGCCTATATCAACTACAGGAACAAAATTTCGAACGTGCGCTTCAAAAAAGAAACGCTTGAATAGCATAATAATTTAGTGCACCATTCAAAAAATATACTGTATACCATTTGTGTAATATACTGAACACTATTCAAACACATACACAAAATAGTTAAAGGCGTACAGATGGGCCACAGAGCAAGCGCATATTGGATGAGCATAGCGAGCGAAGCGAAGATTCCATTTCACTACTTTGGAGAAAAAAAATCCGGATTTTTTTTTCTTTCTTTCTGTATTTTTGTCTGCCTGTTAGCACGATATCGGCTAAACCGATATTCCAATTGCGATGAAATATTATGGAGACCTTTGGAATCTCTGAACTTAGAACTGCCACCTTTTTTGAGTGCAATCGAAAAATTATTTCTTATGAAAATTGCAATTTATACGATTTTTTTCGATTTTTAAAAAAATTCTTCGACTAATAACATCTACATGATATATTCGAATGTAATTATTTTTTCAGATAAATTTAATTTTATGACTTAATATATTCGTGTGAATTTGAGCGCAATTGAAAACTTATTTCTTATGAAATCGCAATTTTACAATGTTTATCGATTTTTAAAATTTCCTCGACTTATAACACCTACATGCTTTATCCGATTGTAATGATTTTTTTGACAGAACCTTAATTTTATGAATTAATATATTCGTGTGAAATAAGAGCGCAATCAAAAAAATTATATCTCTTGATAATGGCAATTTTACGACTTTTTTTTTAATTTTCTAAATTTCTTCGACTTATAACATCTACATGCTTTAACCGATTGTAATAATTTTTTACATAATCTTAATTTTATGAATTATATATTCGCGTAAAATTTTAGCGTAATTGAATAATGAATAATTGAATACGTTTTAAAACAATTACGCTCATCCACAACGCGCCTGAAAAAGTTTCCTACTTTACTACAATTCAGTCAAGTCGATTTGCTGTTGTATCTATAGGTGGTTATTCCCTCCAAGCATCAAGTTCTTCCGTGGCGCAACGGTTAAACGGCTTGGCTTACAGATGAGAGCGTGCTGCTGGATCGAGTTCGAGACACTTACACTTGAAATTTTATAACAACCTGTAATTAACATGTGTTGAATATCCACCTACAGGCAATCGACTGATGTCACAGCTTGAGACAATATATGCTATATGCTACTGATATTTTATCAATCAAACTTTTTATTTTAGGTTTTTACGCTTACATATTTAGCTCACAGATCGCGCTACGGATGCTACGTTAGATATTGTCATGGACGGCATAGGCAGGGGGATCGGCTGGGGACCGTGCGGGCGTGGACAGGGTGAGAGTATACGGTTTACGGCGGGCACCGGCGGGCATCAAGCGGTTATAAACAACGGGCACGCACGGGCTATGGCCGGGGCAGCTACTGGTAGCCCGTGCGGTCCCCCGTCACGGCCGAGGGGACACTCCTAGGCGGGACCCGTACGGGCAGCCCGACCAGGCCCGTACGAGCATCCCGAGCGGGCACCGGCCGGTACACCACATTTGTGTTTGCTGGGAGGAAAGTCCTATGCTGGTCAGGACCAGCCACGGTTGTAGGGGTTAGAAAAGGGTTCTCATCAGTCATCGTTTGTCATCGTTCGTATCGTCATGGTCGTCGTTGTCTGGGAGGTCGTCAAGGGAAGGGAAGTGATCACCGACGACGACCACCAGAGCTCGCCACTAGTTTAGGGGAGTAATATGCTAGCGATATTTGTGACATGGACTATTTCTCTTGAATCTTTCTGTAATAATTAGCGGACCCATACTATGGGCCAACTCTTCCCCGGGCCCAGAAGGTTATGAAATGAATGAACGAGATTATAAGAAAAACAGTCTTGAGATAAATATAATTTTATTGACGAATTAAATATTTTGAATGTTAATTAAACTTGGCTAAACAAAGGACATTTATTGAGAAATGTTAGCAAGTAGTCGCCATTCTATGATAAAAGTTCTACATATAATTGTGAGAGGTCAAAGTGCATGCGCACAGCACAACGTGCGTCGCATCTAGCAGCAACCTCTTCTCTTTTTGGGAGATATCCGTGCAGTCAGACGTGTGTGGACAATTCGAATGCCCACGTTCCACTTCACACAGCAGATTCAGAACGTGAGCTTTACACGGGGCTTACAGATATTATCGTCCTGGAACTTGAGTTTTCATAGATAAATTATTGATTAGGTCTTCAGAAAATCATTTAAACGCAGAATGAACCACAATCGACTCGGGAGCTCCTGTGTAAAGTCTATGAAGCAGTAAAATACTAGGAGAAAATTGTCTAACAATGACGAAAAAAATCAAGGGCGCTTCAACCGGATAGGTCATTTGCGCTGTATGTGATATTACAAGTTAATTTAAAAATGATTTCATGTTGTGTTTGATGGTGGTGTTGTTTTTCATAGTTTATAAAAGAACAGACAGTTTATAGAGATGAAAGTGATGATAACAGAAAAAATATTTATGTGGAATGAATGATGAAATATGTTGATGTGAACAAAATTTGGGGTTTTAAACAAATTATTGGGATGACAAATTTAGTTAGTTTGTCACTGCGACTTCTTTAATGCGGTTAGTTATTTGGATTAAGGACGCGTTCACCCTAAGGTGATAATGCGCCCACAGAAGCCCTAGGGATATGGGAAGAATCCATGCTGGTCAGAAACCAGCCACGGGTAGTGGGAGGTGGGAAGGGGTGGGGGTCTCACATCGTGGTACTTTATTCCTATAGGGGAAATATGTTGGTCGCTGGGTCGTAATAAAAAATTTTCTCTTTGGGTTTTTGACTAGAAAGAGTTGGAGTGCACAGACATAGCCTCAACATATTGTGTAACACCAGGGCAATCTTGTCCCTGCTAAAGAGGTAAGCGTGGGTAAGATGTTGGTGTTTGGTTTTAAAAATCCCCTAAGTTGCAGATAAAAGCACAACACTGTTAACCAAGTATGATTTGCAGATGATAAAACCAACCGCCAAGGCCCTAGGTCTAGACGACTAAAACCAAATGAAAAATCAATGTTGTTTTACTATCTCTAAGAAATCACGCCACAAATCACAATCCAAACGTAGACAGAACTTCTTCGTTTGTAACCAACACAATATTGATTAAATTTTCATCCCGAATTACAAAATGAAATGAAATTCAAGTCCGAGAAATCAAACCGACTTGAAAGGACAAAAATGCGCCCAAAAACAGACAAAGATGGCTGATTTTGTTCATCAACAATGCTTTATCCACCGCACTTTTTAAATACTAACCATATGTCCTAGGGCTGCCCCGAATAAAGCGAATGGGGTTTACTTTATTATAAGAGGCCGTGATTTTCTACAGCATGTTTTTGATATCCATTAAAAAATGTGTAATCAATCACACTTGCCCTGCATTAGCTTTCCTGCCCTATGGCCAGGTAAAATTCAATAAAATCTAAAATCTAAATCACTGCCAGCTGATAATATGAATTATTATGATGCTTCATTGTTTTGCTTGCAGTATACAACAAAATGAAATCCATCGTAAACAAATCAACTCTATTTACCTCAGCTCCTCAACAAATCGCCTATTATTAAAGCAACTCCTAATATTGTAACAAAGGTATAGGAAGATTTGGAGTATTTGGTGCAAATGCAGAGGAATATTGTTTATAGTTGGATGGTTATGAAACCGATGTAAACAGTAATGTTTTGGTGTGCGTGTGACGTCGATAGTTTATGTGCTGAGCTTGGAGTTATGGAAACGAAAGTTACGTAAGTTAAGACGCCTGTCTGGAATGCGGGAGATCCGTGGTTCGATTCCCGGTTGGTGGGGACTTTTTTAATTTCTGAATTGTAGTAAATAATATCAATTACACCTACGGGAGTGTTTCCCGACTAAACAAATCGAGAAATTAAAACATGTCGTTTCGGTTTTGACTATGTTGTTATCCGAGAACGCTGAATTGTACAACAACGTTACGGAATAGTTAGGACATAAACACCACTGGGACATGTGGAAGGAGAGAGTGGGGGGAATGACGTCATGTCCAAAATTTAATGACGGGTCGGTGAGAGACCAGGAGAGATTGGAGATTGGCCTTTGAGGAAGAAAGAAGAAGTTGCGCAGAGCTAGAGAACGGAAGAACTACCGAGGCTCCCGCCTCTGCGGGAGTCCAGGATTTGGGACCTACATCTTGGACATCGGGAAAGAAGAACCGTAAAGACCGGACAGTGTTGTCACTAACTTGTGGGAAACCTGGTGATCAGGCAACATGAGCGATTGTTAGTCAGTTATTTGTTAGTCATTAACTCGGGAGTCCAGGGTTCGAGACCACGCTAGTCAGACGCACAGTCTTATTCAGACTTCAGTAACCTATGTGTGTAATAAACAAGGCATTCTCTTCATGTTTGAAACACGTCTTTTAACTGTGTAAAACAATGTTCATCTTCCAACCCGAATTCCTCAAAACAAAGTACGGTCTTGGTCAGCAATCTCTGAGTCAGGGGAAGGGTAGGACCTTGCTACGCCCCATGTACTAGTTCTAGTGGTGAAGCCCTTTTGGTTAACCCTGACTTAGCAGATAGACTACAATAGCATAGATAAATTATTTATCAATGTTTACAACACCAGAAACATGTTGTCAAATCATTGTTCTCCGCAAGCGGGTAAGGGCGAAAATACAAGGGTTGTTTTCTATCGGGCGCCTCACTCTGGCGATCTGCTTCACCCCCTTTGCCAACAGCAGGTGGTGTTCCCAAGTGGTCACCCACTCAAGTACCGGTCGCGTCCGATGTTGCTTAACTTCGGTGATGTATCAGAACGGGTGTATTCAACGACGACGACGACGTGAGAAACTAGGGCGCTTCAACCGGTTAGGTCATATTGTGCCGCCTGTGATAATGAAAGTTGATGAGATGAGTTAATGGCGTGTTTCATGATTATATTGTTTTCCAAGTGTATAAATAACAAAATTAAATGATGATGATAAAAGTGAAAGCAAAATAAAATTATGTATGTGAATGATAATAAATGGTTGAGAAATTTAGAAAGTTTGTCGCCGTTACCATATGATAGAAGTTCTTCATATGATTGGGAGAGATCAAATTGCGTGCGCACGGCATCATATTTGGTACTTTCTGCTAGCATATGATGTACGGTTAAAGGTACATCACATGTGTCAGACGTGTGTGGCCTATTCGAATTCTAGACAATACCACCTCGTCTCTACGTGAGAGTCGAGACGTAGGTGAACGTATTTTATAAGTCAGTTTAGGCATTACACCACGCAATTTGTTATTTTGCAACACATCCCAAGATGCTAGTTGCAAATCCATCAATCTTTGCTTGAACCCACTCTTGACATCTGGAACGGGAACTAGATTGAAATCAACGTCGCGGCGCTGGGAAGCTTCCTTAGCAGCCCGATCAGCGTGTTCATTTCCCTCATGCCCACGTGTCAAGGTATCCAATAAAACTCTATTATATAACCTTTAAAAATTAGTTTTTCTAAATAGAATTGGATGTCTTGTACCAAATGATGACTTGAATACATGTGTTTTATAGATTGAAGTGAACTTAAGCTATCTGAACACAAAAGGTATTCTTCACAACGACACTGTTTAATGTATTTAAGAGCTTCAGGGATTGCGAATAACTCTGCAGTGAAAACTGAACACGACGCACGAACACACGCGAGCAGAGCCATGCTCTGGGCGAATTCTACCCCGGGCCCAGATAGGATTTTAATATTGTTTTCTATTTGTTTTAGTTGTTTTTATTTTTTTAAATTTGTATTAATGGCGCGTCAACCGTGAGGTCATAAAGCTCCACTTTAGCCTAGGGGATATAGGAAGGAGGGGCAAATGGCGTTCTGAACCAGCCAGGGGAAGGAGGAGGAAAGGTGGTTTTCTCAAGAAGCGGTTGGTTTGATTTATTTGGATTAAGGACGCGTCAACCGTTGGTCATAATGCACCAGTCTAACCTATGGGGGGGGGCATGCTGGTCAGAACAAGCCACGGGTTAGGGGAGCAAAGGGGGTTCTCACGTCGCGATCGTCATTGTCTTTATCATCGTTCATGCTGTCATTGTCGTCATCGTCGCCAAAGGGTCGACGGCCCCGGCGACGATTGCCACAGCTCGCCTCAAGATTCGGTGTTTCTAAGTTTCTAAGTTTATATAAGAAGAAACAATGAGAAGAGTTCTAGTTTAATTTTTATTTTTTTTTTAGATAGGAGGCGTCAACCGTTAGGTCATATTGCACCACTCATACCTGGGGGCGGGGAAGGAGGGGCTAATGCTGGTCAGAACCAGCCACGCGTAAGGGGAGGAAAGGGGGTTCTCAAGTCGCGGAAGTCATTGTCTTCGTCATCGTTCGTGGTGTCATTGTCGACATCGTCGTCGAGGGGTCGTCAAGGGAAATGGGAACGGTCCCCGACGGCGATTGCCAGAGGTCGCCTCTATTTTTGGGGAGAAAAAAAATACCCGTCATACTAGCTGATGTTAGCGAGGTGGACTTCTTTCTCTTGAATCGCATTTTACGATTAGCAGAGCCATGCTCTGGTCCAATTCTACCCCCGGGGACACCGGGGTTGAAAACGCTTAACGCGAACCGACCACTACGAGGAAAAACCTAGGGCGCTTCAACCGTGTAGGTCATATATGCACCTGTCCCTATTGTTTTAAATTTAAATAGGCCGCTTCGCGAACGCTTTTTTTTTGTAGCGTTGATGGATGAGTTTTTGTTAGTTTTTAGTTAGCGTGGGATTCTTTACTTTTGCAATGTTTTTTGAACGCATTGTACGTGATTGTTGTCAAGCTTCTATTGTTAATTGTTATTATATACCTAAAAAAAACACATATTAAACCTTTTTTCCATGGATTCTGGCTAACTTTATCAACTTTTTTTTCAAGAGGCAATACACCATTTTACCATGTGGAATATTAACTTTGTAGCCCCACCCGTTTGGTCAGAATTGGCCCAAATATCACGAAAATATCGCATTTAAAATTAAAAAAGTCGTAAAAGTACGATATTTATGAGAAATATTTCTTCGATTATACCCAAAAAAGTGGCATGTCTAAGTTTTAGAGATTTCAATGGTCCCCTCCAATTTTCATCAAGATCGCATTGCCGTTTTCCCGGTAGAGAGCGAAAAAACAGACAGAAAAACCAACAAAGAGAAAAAAAAGAAAAAAAACACCGAGCTAATTTTTTGGGGGTGAGAGAAATTGAAGTCTTCGCCTCGTTCATCCAATAAATTGAGAAAAATAGTTTCATTTTTATTATCTTTTTTGAAATATAAAAGAAGAAAAATACATGGATGAGTTAAATAAAAACTTATAACAAGGAAGAACGTCGTATAAACATAGAACGTTTTCGACAATGAGAGTCTCCTACCTGCGAACACTGTTCATAGCGCCTCAAGGTGATACCTTGTAGCTTCCCCGGGGGAACGAACAGCCCAACCAACCAGTCCATTTATTAATGCGCCTTCTAGAGCGATACTTTTTTTTTGTTTATTTGAATTAAGAACGCGTCAACCGTTAGGTCAAAATGCACCACTCTAACCTAGGGGGGGGGGGAGGAGGAGGAACCCATGCTGGTCAGAACCAGCCACGGGAAAGGGGAGGGAAGGGGGTTCTCACGTCGCGGTCGTCACTGTCTTTGTCATCGTTTGTGGTGTCAATGTCGTCATTGTCGTTCAAGGGAAGCGGACAAGTCCCCGACGACGATTGCCAGAGCTCGCCTCTATTTAAGGGAGTAAAATACTACCCTTCATACAGGCTGATGTGTGCATGTATGACTTTTACTCTTAAATCGCCTTTTACGATTAGCAGAGCCATCATCGTCGGGGCCAATTCTACCCCGGGCCCAGACGGGGGTGTGTTTGTCATCGTTCGCGGTGTCATTGTCGCCATCGTTGTCGAGGGATCGTCAAGAAAAGGGGGCAAGGTCTCCGACGACGATTGCCAGAGCTACCCTCCATACATGGAATAAGAGGTTAGACGACGTGAGAAACTAGTAAATAGACTAAGGCTATTCGAGAAGATAAATTGATATAACTAGGAAGCTTCGCAAACGCTTTTTCAGGCGCGTTGTTGGATGAGCGCAATTGGTGCATTGAGCTGCCATGTGTAATGCCGATTTTCTGTTGTTCTGTGAAAAAATCATTACAAAGTTGAAGATTTTTTTTTTTAATTAATCAAATTAAACAATAAATTTACTTAAATTTATATTTTTTTTAGTTAATCGTAATTTATAAAAAGGAAAAATCGTAAAATTGCGATTTTTATTGAGCGAGCAAAGCGAGCGTCTCCACTTGACTCTTATGGCTCGAATGTCTGTTTTTGTTTGTTTGTTTGTTTTTTTTTGTTTTTTTTTCTGTTACTGCTTCGGTACAGGTCGCTACGTTTCTCTGATCGACCTGAAATTTTTCACACATGTACATACCACCTAGGCGGGTTGCTGTATAGTTTTTGAACAACATCCAATCGTTGGTTATAAAAAATGAAAAAAAAATAAAAAAATTAAAAAATAGAAATGTTCCGATCGTTATGAAATTAAGCAGGGTCAATAAGTACAACATTCTCTCATATTTGACAAATTTTCAGCTAAATCGGTCAAGACCATAAAGACTTATTGGTATGTAACAATATGGGAATGCCGTACTTGGGTCGTTGTTGCACGTACCGGTGCTCGCTCAACAACGCGACGGGACTTTAGTGTTTTCCTAGTAAGAAATAATTATTCGATTGCACTCAAATTTCACACGAATAAATTAATTCATAAAATTAAGTTTCTGTGAAAAAATCATTAAAATCGGATAAAGCATGTAGGTGTTATAAGTCGTAGAATTTTTTTAAAAATCGAAAAAATCGTAAAATTGCGATTTTGATGAGAAATAATTTTTCGATTGCGCTTTAAAACGTGGCAGTTCTAAGTTCAGAGATTTCGAAGGCCTCCAGAAAATTTCTTCGCAATTGGAGTATCGGTTTAGCCGGAATCGTGTTAACAAACACACAAAAATACAAACAAAAAAGAATAAGAAAAAAAAACATTCCGGATTTTTTTCTCCAGTGTAGTGGAATAGAATCTTTGCTTCGCTCGCTACGCTCATTCAATAACAGCAGAAGATTTGACGACGAGGTGAGAAACTAGGACGCTTTAACCGGTTAGGTCATATCGCGCCGCCTGTGATATTGTAAGTTAATGAAATGAGTTTATGGTGTGTTTGATGATTACATAGGTTTTAAGTTTATAAAAGAAAAGAAGGTAATGAAGATGATATTTATAGCAAATAAATATTTATTTGAATTAAAATTGAATGTTTTTGATGTTAATTTGTATATAACATATTATTATGAATTTGTCTTGTTTTGACATTTTTTCATTGTTTATATATATATATGTGTTTTTCTTTGGTTTTATAGTAGGCGACTACGACATTGATATGTTAGTAGGCCTACTTTAGACAGAAATTAAAAAAAACACACCAAAAATAAGACAGTTTTAAATTGGTGGCCGCATAGCTAAGTTGGTAAGAGCATAGCCCGGTAGGCTAAGGTCCCGGGTTCGATCCCCGGTGTAGTAACTTTTTAAATTTCTGTCTAAAGTACTAACATATAAATATTTATGCTGTTCATATCATGTGCACGTCCAGGGATTGAAATAAAATAAGGATTTACTTCGCTGACAGGATCGAGCCAGCGACCTTAGATTCAAACAACAATGACAAGACCGAACTTCTAGCTGGCTTCAGCGCTAACTTGAGATTCGCTCTGTTTTTGCCTTTAAATATCTTTTACTTTAACGTTTCTACAGATTTCTTTCATGAGCATTGAAAGAAAACTGTTGAAAACATCGTCAATTTAAAGACTGCTCAAGTTTGGTCGGCTTAAATTTTCTGAAAGTCCTTTGGGGAGCAGCTTCGACGGATGGAAATTCACCTTAAGATTGGGGTTGTTTAACGGTTCTATTTTAAACGTCGGGAAACCACTTTTTAAAACACAATTCTTCAAAGTACCAAAAAAAACATTTATTTAGCTTTATTATAGCAAAGTGGAGTTGGTCAAAGAGGATTGATGCTTCTCAAGCGGTTTAAAAAAATTTGTTCTTAATAAACTTTTTATATTTTAGTATCAAACAAGAAAAAACATTTGATACACTCATTGTTTTTGGGGGGCGCGTCAACCGTGATGTATTAGAACGGGTGTATTCAACGACGACGAACGAACGTGAGAAACAAGGGCGCTTCAACCGGTTAGGTCATATTGCGCCGCCTGTGATATTGAAAGTTGATGATATGAGTTAATGGGTTTTTTTTGATAATAAGATTGTTTTCTAAGTGAAAAAATAAGAAAATAAAATGATGATGTGAAAGTAATAGCAAAATAAAAGTTATGTATGAGAATGAAAATAAATAAATTAAAGAAATGTGTATGATGTGAATTAAATTTTGTTAAATAGTTTACTGTAGTAGACTGGAATCAACGTTCTATTTAGCAAAGTGAATTTAATAGGAGCAAGCAAGTTGAAGCTTAGTATTTAGATAAAACATCACAAGCATTTGCATTTCATCATATTTCGAGGTAAGGAATGCCATTAGCATAATGACCATCCGATTCGAAGAATTGTAATTAGCTTGATGGGCAGATTCAAAGAATTGGACCATATTTTATTACAGCAGGATGTCATTAACAGTCAGTTAAATCCGGATAGGAAGACACATCTCTCTAGACGTACTGTAAAACGTAAGTAATGGAAACTTGTACATAAATATTATAATGTGTTACATTGAATTTTGCATGAGATAATAACTCTTCTAGCTATTGTTCTCAGAATGAGAATCAGACCCTTAGGCTGATGATGCACGTAATGAAGTAAAAAATTAAGATAATAAATTGTGAAGATGTAGATAGGAATATAGAAATAATAAAGTTACATACATTTTTGTTGTGTAGATCTAGAGTGTAAAGATATGTTTAAGACAGAATAATAAATATTGGTATTGAGATTGATGAGTTGGGTTTTATATCTTGTATTAACGTTGAACGCTAAGTCGTTATATCAATGTGTATTGATGTATTGTTTATTCATTAATAAAAATTGTTGACTCATGCCTGAGTCACTTACTCATTGCCTCCAGTTAGTTAGCATTCCCGCTCTAAACCATGATATCAAGTAAGTATAACGGTTAATCGGCTCAGTCAGTAACAGTGGTCGTAGGCTGGGTTTCGAACCCGTGACCTAGAGTTGTGGAGCCGGTCAGCCGTCATACTACATTACTATGGATGAGGAATTTAGAAAGTTTGTCGCCGTTATCATATGATAAGTTCTTCGTATGAACGGGAGAGATCAAATTGCGTGCTCAAGGCATCATATTTGGTACATTCTGCTAGCATATGATGTACGGTTAAAGGTAAATCACATGTGTCACATATGGGGATAACCTTTTCTCTAGTTAAGAGATATCCGTGAGTTAGACGTGTGTGGTCTATTTGAATTCTAGACAATACCACCTCTTCTCTACGTGAGAGTCGAGACGTAGGTGGACGAATTTTAGTAGTTAGTGTGGACATTACACTACGCAATTTGTTATTTTTCAACACATCCCAAGATGCTTGTCGCAAATCAAACAATCGTTCCTTGTATCCACTCTTGACATCTGGAACGGGAACTAGATTGAAATCAACGACGCGACGCTGGGAAGATTCCTTAGCAGCCCGATCAGCGTGTTCATTTCCCTCTATGCTCACAACATGACAAGGCCATTGGAATGGATGAGTAATAAATTTGGTTGAACAAATTACTTTGAATTTTGAGTTCAAAATGCGTTTCATTGTTGACCACAGAAAACTGCAAAATTGTGGATCTGTTTATTTTTTGTTTATTGGGATTAGGTGCGCGTCAACCGTTAGGTATAATAATGCGTCATTCTAGCCTAGACGATATGAGGGGGGGGGGGCTGCTGGTCAGAACCAGCCACGGGTAGGGGAGGGAAGGAGGGTATTCTCACATCACGGTCGTCATCGACTTAGTCATCGTCGTCGGGAAGGTCGTCAAGGGAAAGGGGTGGTGTCCCGACGACGATTGCCAGTGCTCGCCTCTAGTTTCGGTGAATAGTATACTAGCTGCATCGTTGTTAAGCGATGGTGGACTTTTTCTTTCTGCTTGTGATCGACTTGTCTGACAGACGGTTGTCATAA
>JAMZAV010014603.1:0-14009 GCA_024449915.1 Sweltsa coloradensis | reverse complement strand
GAAAAAGGGTTTTGTTTTTAAAAACCGGCTTTTTTCTTTTAGTTTCTACCAAAGGCCCACCATCCTGACACGGAGCCCAAGAAACAGACGTCAAGAAACAAACGTTTGTCACTGCCGATTGGTTCGTTTGATCTGTTTGAAAAAACAGTGAATATTTTTCCTTGTTTTTTTTTATGATTTTTTGGTGCTTTTTTTTTTGTTAAATACTCATCCCTGAAAATGGAATTATAGTTTCCAAAGTAGGGAATTCAAAAAAATTTTAGTAAAGGGTCATAATTAGTAGGAAGTAAAAATAGCCTCCCCCAAAGATTAAAGCCTTGCTTTCCAAACAGATCTACTCTTCAAATTGACTAAAATAAATAAATAAATGCCGCTTATGCCTACAATTTTTTATTAAACACTGGGACATTTGAAAATAGTTTAACTGTTAATGAAAACCACATTTCGTTTGAAATTTAAAATTCCTGTTTGTGTCATGAAATCAAAAATTTTCCTTGAAAAAAGGTCAAAAGGGGTTTATAAATGCTTATGTCATGTAATGAAAAAAGTCGGCAATAAAAATGTATTTTTGGCATTTTGTCTATCAATAGAAATTTTTTAAACCTGGATATGCATACAAAACCCTATAAAATTTTGGTTTTTAAAGAAAATTTTTTTTATTTTAAAAAACGCCTTTGGCTATTGAGACATGAAAAGGGGGGAAAAAAACCCGGGGTCCCGGGGATATCCCACCCCTTTCCGAAAATTGCCAAGGGGACTAACGCTTAACGCCCCCATCCGAATGGACGTGTAATTTTAACATTAATGGGTTTTTCCCACTCCCCCAATCCCGACAGAGTCGAAAACGAAGCCGTTACACAGCTCCGAACCCCCATAGCTCAAACTACGTATACGTGAGTTTCAGAGCATAGGGGTACCCACTCCACTCCTGACCACGCCCGAGTTTGTTTAACTTCGGTGTTCAAGGGGGAAACCGGTTTTAACCACCTCGGCAAAACCCGGGTTTATAAATGATAATAAATTTTTGAAATTTTTTAAAACATACAATTATTGAAAAAAAATAGGACTTTATTTTACACCTTCAAATAGACCCATATATATTCAGACTTGTATTTTCGGAGTCCGTGGGTTTTTTATTAGTTCCAACGTTTCGGGAGTTCTCCCGCCCATTTCAAGGAAAAATTTAAAAAATAAAAAAATACAAACAAAAAAAACCTTTCTTTTTAAAAAACACTGCCCTGTATACAAAGCAAAAACCAAAAACTTAGAAAAACATAGGTATAATGACAACAATTTTGAACATCCCGATATTTTAAAAAAATGTGAAGACATCAAAACACTTATTACTTTTTAGATGACCTCAGGTGAGTGATGGTCAAGGGGTTCTTTTTGAGTTTTTTTTCCTCTTTTTCAAATCTTTCGTCGAGTTTGGGCGGGGCCTAAAAACATGTCCCGGGGAAACTTTTTTGGGTTAATAACGCCTTGCAAAAAATTTTCCAGTGGTGGGAAATCTTTTTGCATCGTCCCCTGGGATGTTTGTTTCCGTTTCTCCATCTCCCCGCCCCTCTTACATTCGGGGCACTTCATGTTCACTTTTGGGTAAGGTTTCAGCTTTTAAAGTTAAACCGTGCTCCTTGTCGAAAGATGTTTGGAAAAAAAGCTGAGGTGGTTTCCATACGTCTAACTGCACTCTATGTTCGTCGATGCGGACAGATATTTTACGGTTAGTTCTTCCTACGTAAGTCTTTTCGCAGCTTCCACACGGAATTTCATATAGGCCTATACCATGGGACTCGTTAGGAATGGTGTCTTTAGCGTTACGTAACATAGATGAAATCTTCCGATCCGTGCTAAAAACAGTTCTTATATTCTGTTTTTTAAATAAACGGCTTATTTTATCAGTGGCTCCTTAGACGTGAGGCAGAAACGCAGTTGATCGGGGTTCATCTTTTGGAATATCTTGATCAACAGGTTTACTCGATGTTTTATGGAATGCTCGAGCAATTGTGTTGGGGGAAAATCCGTTAGAGAGTAAGGTGTTTCGTAACCCAATCATTTCTTCAGCGCTGTCATATTCAACCAAAAGCTCTCCCTGTGAACATGTTTTTAGGCCGTCCACCTCCGACAACAAGAGTTGAAAAGAGAAGAAGAAAACTCAACAAAAAACCCCTTGAGCCATCTACTCGTACGCTGAGGTCATCTTAAAAGTAATAGAGTGTGTTGATGTCTTCACAGTTTTTAAAATATCTGGATGTTCATAATATGTTGTCATTAGTACCTATGTTTTCTAAGCTTTTTGGTTTTGTCTTTGTATATCCAGTTGCAGTGTTTGTTAAGAAGTAAGGTTTTGTTTGTTTTGATATTTGTTTTATGTTTTAAATTTCCTTGAAGATGGGCAGGGAGAACTGCCCGAAACGTTGGAACTAATAATAAAACCACACGGACTACCCGAAAATACAATGTCTGCATATTCAATCCGTGAAAGTCTGCGATATAACATATATATTTTTTTTAAGTAAAAAATCCCCTACCAAATTGGGCCGGATAAGATTTAAACTGGATTGTATTATTTATCAGTAATTTAAAACCATTATGATGACAAGTCTGACCAAGAACAGCTAAGCACATGTTCTATCATAACCTAAAGAAAGCTGGGACCGAAAATTATTTTTCCCAATTTACCGCCATGTCCAGGTAAAAACAACAAACATAACATTCACTTTATTCAGTTTTAATTGTATTGTGTTAAACAATGGTGAACTACACGGCTTGATGGGCATGATGCACTGTCCTAGAACCTATTAACTACAGTGCGAGTTACAACTTGTAACAATAGAAACAGCTGCCACCTCGAATTGTATCATGCCAAAATAATAAGTGGAATTTACTTATCTCTGCTGTATACAGACGGATGTGAATTACATTAAAGGAACATTGGCGGAAAGCTTCAACTGTACAAAGTTATCGTTTAGTGCATATATCTAGAGGTAGTGAAAAATGGTAATAACGATTTTTTTTTAAATATCCATTTTATTGCATAAAATGTAATATTGCCAACGAATAACATCATTTAGAAACGGAAAAACCACAGTTTGAAAAAGCGAATTTCTCGAAATCTCGTGTAAGGTGCGAAATTAACGAATGAAATTGTATTAAACTGGTCAAAACGCGAAATTACCTTGCGAAATTAAACATATCAGAGCTCAAAATGTGGGGGATGGTGGAGGTGCCGGTCCAGAATTTTCGCCAATTTGTGGAGGTGCCGGTCCAGACCGAACCTTACGCGCGCGGCAAGGGGTACATTGTTTGTTGTTTCGTGACGTCACGGGCTCCACAAATAGACCCCCAAAATAACGGCGCGTATCACGGCTCCGTTTGGGTCCCCAAATAATGCCAAAAAATATTTATTTTGTTGGTATTGATTCGGAACAGTTTTTTGGGTCCAATTTTTATATTTTAAAATTTTAAATATCTCCTTTTTAAAATACGTCTTAAACCTTTTAAAGCGAAACGCGAAAAACGCGAAGTTTGGGTTTTTTAACCATTTCTCGTACCTCTACTTATAACTAAAAAACAAAGGGGTTTTTTATACCCCATATATTTTATTCCCAAAAACGTTTTTGTTTCCCCACCCCCAAACTTGTAAATCAAAAACAAAAGGGGGAAAGGCAAATTGGGAAAGTATAAAACCCATTCACTTTCATTTTTTAAACCCTTCTCCCAATGATATTTAATGTAACACAACTGTGTAGTGGTATACGCAATGATTGATATGAAAAAAATAAGAGGTGGCAGTCCCCTTTTGTTTAAAAGTTCTCCCTGTCGGTCGACGGCAAAGTTAAAAAATTTTGACCCCTGAAATCCGGCTAAAAAAATTTTCTAAATCGTAAAAAAACCTTAGATGCTAAAGCAAAATTTGATTGGTTTGCTAACTTGTTAACTTTTGTGTTTAGTTGACCTTTTTGGGTTTTTTTGGTTTGACAGTCTTGGATATTTTTGGATGAGCGAGCGAGCGTAGCGAGCGAACGAAGATTCCTTTTCATACATGGAAAAAAAAAATCTGGATTTTTTTTTTTTTTTTTTTTTTTCTGTATTTATGTGGTTTTGTTAACACGATTCCGGCTAAACCGATACCCCAATTGCAATGGAACTTTTATGGGGCCCTTCAAAATCACTAAAACAAAAACGCCATTTTTTGAGCGAAATCAAAATTATTTTTCGTGAAAATCACAATTTACGATTTTTTTGATTTTTAAAAAAATTTTTTCAGCTGATAACCCTACATGCTTTGTCCTTTTAATGATTTTTTGACGAACCTTAAATTTTATGAATTTTAAGTATTCGTGTGAAAAATTTAGGCAAACAAAAAACTTTTTTTTTATGAAAATCGAAATTTACGTTTTTTTTTTTTTTAAAAAAATTTTTTGACTTAAACCCACATGCTTTATCCATTGTAATAATTTTTCACAGGACCTTAAATTTTTAAAAATTCAAATTTTTGAAAAAAATTTTGGCAATCAAATAATTTTTTCTTATGAAAATTTTAATTTACGATTTTTTTTTTTTTTTTTAAAATTTCAATTAATTAAAAAGATTAAAAATTTTAAATTAATTTTTTCATTTTTAAATTTTAAATTTTTTTAAAAAAAAAACTTGAACTTAGTTTGTTTTTTCCAGAACAACAGAAAAAACCCCTAAAAACTGGCACCCTCAATCACCAATTAGCTATCCCCAACAACGCGGCGGGACTAAAGCGTTTTTTTAGTTATCTATAATTGCCCTCAAACTAACCGTGCGACTAATACGCCATTTAAATAATGGTACGTTATACTTTTTCTTGTTGGGCAAGGATAATTTCTAAATTTTTCGTTACAAACTTTGGGGCATGCTGTGCGGCCCCGGGGTATTTTTTGTTAACTCGCTCCACACCCCAAAAGCAACATGTTGTAAATTTTTTTTTCGAATTTGGGGCAAAACCTACCCGATGTCAAAACAAAATGTAATTTGAAAATCTATAAAAAAGAAGGCATACGATTTTAAAAAAAAGCCAAAGCCAAATGAAAAACAGAAAGTTTTTCTGATTTTTTTTTGGTGGTGTGTGGGTGTGTGGGGTTGTGTGGGGGGGGGGGGGGGGGGTTGGAAAGATTTAAATTAAAAAAAGTACCAGGCATCAATGCTAAGTGCTTCCGGTATACAAAGGGAAAAAAAAAAGTAAATTCCATGGCAGCAAAGAAGGAACAATACTAGTAACAAAATAACATAGGCAGAATTTACTTCCGCTGATCTAAGCGCAAGACTCTCATTTTCAACGGGTTCCTGACCGATGCCCTATACGAGCAATCCCGTCCTTAAATTTTTTTAAGTTCATTCGGAATGCGTAATCTAGGTATGAAAAATAGCCCTGGTCCTGCTTCCCATTATTTTCCAACCCTATAGTCATTGAAAGACGATTGGGCTTTTGGCCTTTTATACAACAAATAACTTACATTTTTTTATTTTACCTAAAAAAAATTTTTTTCATGGAATTGATAGTGTTTTTTTACTGTAACCTAAAAAGTTTTACAACATTTTCTTTTGAGTGTAAATGATTTAAAAATGTATTAAAGGGTATTTAAACCGCAAAACTAAAAAATTAATTTGATTCAGGGTAGCTATAATGAATTAATCAATTAACAAATAAATTTTGGGGGCCCCCATACCTCCCAAAAAATTGCAAAAAATGACTTTTTCGACTCGTCCCATCGGAAAAAAACTCCCATAAGAAATACATGGGACGATCTTTATGCCCCGTGACCTTGGAGATTTTGTTCCAAAAAAAAATGGGCCCTTATTGACGTCTCACCGCCTTTCTGTAAATTCTCTATATTTTGTTTTTTAATTTGGGCCGAAGTAGTTTGGGCAAAAAATCTGATTCCAAATGGGGTGTGATTTTGGGAAAGCATTTTTTGCGTGTTTGAGGTATTTTTTGCACATTTTTAAAAACACGATGTTATAAGGGGCATTTAAGATTGGTACTATGCTCTAGTATCTACGTGGACAAAAAAGAAGCAGGTTAAAGCCGATTTAGGAAATTTTCCTAAACATCAATTTTCGCCAATTTCTGGATCAAAAAAATAAAAAATTCGTGTTTTAAAACACAGTTAAAAGATATGATTTTTTAAAAGGTCATTTAAGTGTAGTATTGTGCTATAGATCAAAGTGGTTAAAATAATTTTGGGGTTTTTAGCCTTTTAATATTGTTCGAGCCGAGGTGCTCAACTCGCAGAATAATGTACTGTATATATTTTGATCTGAACTTACCCCGAATCTTGACGTAGGCAGAAGGAGGCAGTGCAGAGGTAAGTTACGATGGGGGAGATGGTAAGCCCAACCCGCGAGAGAGAACGGGGATAAAGAAGCTCGATTTTTGGAATAGTAGTGGGAAATTAGAGAATGCCTGGAAGGCAAGTCGAACCAAAGGGACTGCAGCTCGAAATCCGTCGTTGTATTCCAAAGACGGACGGGGCAGGGCTCACCCTTGAAACGTACGTGAGTGCAATGTCCGGAGAGCGACACGTGCGTTGCGAGGTGGAGCGAGGAAAGTTGAGACAAAACAAAATTTACACTTCTCGATGAAGGCGAGAGGTAAAACTGCATTGACAAAGCATTTGCATAAATCGAACGCGAGAAACCGGGAAAAGGGCGTTGTAGGCAGAAATTTAAAAAACAGGTGAAAACATATGTGCAACTTATGAATACAAAACAAGAATCCCAACAGCTAAGAAAAAATAAAATCCCAAAATAGCCCCGGGAAATCGCGCAACAAAACCGCCCACCTAAATGGATTTTTTTAGATGGGACCAAGAGAAATAACTAGAACTACAACTAAAAGACCGACCCAAAAACGAATAACTAAGAAGGAGGGAGGATCCCCAAACTTGTTCACCGAAGGGAAAACTCCTTTGGGAGCCAAACGGACGCCACTCTGACACGTTGTTTTTGCCAGGGCAACTTTTACCACCCGGCCAATGGGCCAAGAAAAAGGGAGTGGTGGCGGGTTCCAACCAAGACCACGTCACCGATTTTGAGGTTCGGGCACGCGCGCACCCATTTTCCCACACTGCATCGCGTGTGCAGATACCAGGGGACCAACGTGCCAAAAAGCGTTGATGCAGTTAGGGACTTGAACCCAACGAGAAGGGAGAGGCATTCTCGACGCAGCAACCTCGGGAGGTGCGAGAAGCGGGGTGCCGTTTAAACAAATTTTGCGGGAGAGAGGAAATCTGGGCCCATCCAGGGGTCGAACGAAGTGGCAAAAGCGGGGGATATTCAACCGGCTTCGATGCGTGAAAAAGGGTGGAGTACTCCTCGAAATTTAAAAGGGGGGACCCTTTTAATTAGTCCGTGCGGAGAATTTGGCGGTTTGACCCCGGCTTCCAAGTCCACCGAAATTAGGAGCGAAAGGGGGGGTTAAATCCACCTAACATTGCGTAGTCAAGTTTTGTCCGCGATGGGGTTTCTCAGCTGCCGTGAGGAATCGTAATCTCGCGGGGGCCCGAGCAGCCCCCACGAGTTACGCCACGTCGGAGTAAATGTGAGTGGGAGTCCCCCCGGGCGGAAACCGATAAAGAGGCCGGGAAAAGTTCGTGGACAGGTCAGAGACCAGCTCAAGGGGCAGTTTTGGGTGGCCATGCAGAGAAGAAATAATAGCCTTTGCGTTTGGAGGCATTACGACGGGGACTGTCTTCAACTGAAATGGGCAGCGTAGTCTGTCCCCCACGTGGGGGGAAACGCCCCGCAAAGGGCTTAACGCGAGGTTCAGGCAGATTAGCCATAAGGGGCGATTAGCTTGGCGCGGAATTTAAAAACGGGTTTAAACAGCGAGAATGCGTTCCCGAACAAACCACGCAGAGAGAAAATCCAAAAATCTCTAAAAGAGAGCTTGCACAGTGCGGGGGCCAGAGTGCAAGGGGGGAAGAGGGGAAAGGGCATCACACAAGAGCGCGGACAAATCCCTTTCCCTTTGGGGAAGAAAGGGGGGATGACGAGCTTTTTGGGGGAGAGAAGAATAATGAACCTGCCGCCACCCTGACAAACCCACGGGGCAATAAAGGGTTTGGGGGTGGCGATGCGGGGGGTCAGAACGAGGTTTAGCCATTGCTTGAGTCATCACGAAGTACTGCTGCTGATATGCCCGAACAGGCGCATCGCGTCCTAAAGATCGGACGGGAGCAAGGCCCCAAGGGGGGTGAAAGGGTTATTCACGAGCAAGCAGATGGGGGAAAAGCGTACCACGTGACCAAACCGGGGTTTGGCTTTCAAGAGCGAGGGGAAACTCTGCATTTTTTGAAAAGCAAGGTCAATGAGGGGGTCTGAGTTTCAGCACCGTGGGAGACGTTTTCACTCGGGAATCGTGGCGGGGTTTCAACCGAAGGGCCCAGCGAGACCACGTGGAGGGGGGAGAACGCTGAAGGGGAACCAAGACCATATGGGGGGGTTCAACGGGTCCAGGGGGGCAGCCCCCGAGAGGCGCAATCGCAGGGTTCTTTTCGAACAAAACATACCCCAAATTCAGGGAAAGGGGTCCGAGTATTTCGACTACCCCGTTTGGCGCCCGAATGTCTTCAGTGGTGCGGGGGGTACGACCCAAAGCGAGCCGATAGTGGATCATGTTAGCAACCTTTTTCTATGTGCAAGGGTTTTTGGGAGAGCGGGTAGGGTGTTTTTAACCCCCCTAACAATAAAATGCCCCTGAGTTTCCAATTTTGGGCCATGAGCAGCTTGGGGGGGGCGCGACCTTGCCCCTGGCTCTCAACAATCTGCGGAGTTTGCGAGCACGTCCAACGTGCAAGAAAAGGTAGCACATGGGCCTTCTCGGAGGCTCGCAAAACCCTAAAACCCGATGGGCATCGTTCATGACAAGGAGACGGGGAACATGAACATCCCCAAATTTGGGCACGCTTTCAATGGCAGGGCCAAAAAGTCTAGAGAGTGATTCCGAGAGTGATTCACCCCACTCCACGCGCAAGAGCCAGAGATTCTGCATAAAACACCTTACCGGGGAGAGAAAGGGGTGAAAAACCCCCGAGTGGTGAATATCGCGCGATGTAGGAAGTAGGGCCCGTTTGGTGCGCAACCTAAAAAGGGGCAGAGTGGGAAAGCTAAAGCAATGGGAACGAGGGTCCCCCAACAGCCCGAAATTTCAAAGTTTTTTCGCCGTTGGAAAAACCCGGGGGGTTTTCTAGAGGGTCCGGGGAGGGAGCTAAGAGCGTCGGGAAACTTGCTAGCCCACTTGCGTAGCTCGACGCCGCAAATGAGTGAGTGCGCAACTCAGCACGAAGCACGAGGGCTCGTCAAGGTCACTGGCGCCTAAAACTACGTCATCTATGAGATGTTTAAAGAAAGGGGCGCGTGAAGCGAGAGGAAAACTTATTACCTTCGTCCACGACCATTGCTGCAAACACTCGTTGGGCCTGGAAGGCAAGGGCTAGACCTTTAGGTCCTGTATTGAGCTCGTACCAATGACAGGAGAGTAGGGCTCAGGACGCCAAAATAGTGTGAAAAGCACGATCGCCCTGGGCACAAGGATTTGACGGTACATCTGTCTCACGTCGGCGCACAGACACAATAAGTGCAAAAGTGGTTAAAAACAGGGGGAAGGTCATTTTAAAAGCTTGGGACCACTCAGCAGGACGGGGTTTTGAGGCGACTCCCTTTTTTCAGGAGAGGGGGCGTTAAATACCATCGGTTTTTAGTGGTAGAGCTTGGGGACCTTGTGTACAAAATGTGCGGGATTATGTATCCGCAGGTGAGAGGAAGCTGCATGTGCAGTGAACGGCGTAATCACTCCCTGAACTCCCTGATATGAGCTGAAATGGAGGATCACGCTTCGACACGCTCTAAAATGACAAAAATCTTGAGCGCGACGTACGATTGTCCCCCATCGCAATCGGCTTGAATGGTAGAGCGCCCCAGTAGCGGCCAGAGGGGTCCCCCGGGGAAAGAGTTTTTAATGAATGTCTTTAACGGCGAATCCATTGGGTCCAGAGAGGGAGGCGATGACTTTTTCTGTTTTTCCAAAAAGGGCGGGGGTATGTTCCAACGGGGAGCTTGTCACAGCGGAATGAGAGGGTGACTCAGGTGCTGGTTGAGAGCGTGGACCGGGCCTAAATTACCCCCCAAAACCGTTTGAGTGGGGAGGGTTTTCTGCCCACGATCGGGGGTCCGTTTACAGAGAATGTCTGAGTAGAGATCGGGACCCAAAGAAAACATGGGCCCTGTACATTGAAGCGATCGTCACGAGGTCAAGGTCATGATCGCTCTATGACGTAGTGGGCAGGAGGATGTAGGCAAATTGCCGGCAATAGTTGAGAGAACGTGTGCATTTACTGCATAGAGGTTGCCCAGAGAGCCCAGAACTAAACTGATTGCACAAAACCATGCCTCGAGTATTTGTTTTTTCCGACACCGACAGTTGGGGGGGTGGCTGGGTTTCTTTTAAGCCCAAAAGTTGCAAATAACGACTTTTGAAGAGAGATTTGTGACCCCGGGGTCAACCCCCCGCGCGAAAGGGTTGCATGATCCCTGCGCGTCACTAATAGTGGCGAACGGTGCCCAGTAGACAGTTTGATGATGGGGGTCGAAGCCGGTTTCATAAGGTCTGGGGCGCTGAAGGACCTTGCTCGGTGACAGGAAAAACCGTCAGGAGAGGGGCGGAGCGGTTTTGAATGTAACATAGAATGTTTAGACTTTGACACCCAAAAAACTGATTTTGTGGAAGGCATTGGGATGGGGTTTTGCACCTACAATTAAAAAACCCTTTTTTAATTTCGCAGCGTGTCATAACGTTGGGCATGGGTTTAAAACCCCGGAAAAAAATTGCACTGGTACAATGTATGGAAAACCCTTTCATACCCGGGCAAGGGACCGTTGAAAAGGGGTGATTCAGATGATTCTGGTATCGCTTTCACATGTTTTCGAGGCAGGTGACGACACTAACAAAGGGGTTGATTCGCTTTGAAGGGAGAGAACTTTTGACGGGAGTAAAAGAACTTTTCCCGACAGCACAAAATCCATCGTTCAGATGGCTTCGAGAAAAACGATTAGCGATTTTTACTCGGGAGTTTAAATTGATGTTTGTCTGTTTTTTAAAAACCTTGCGAGTGACGCATCGGATTTCTAAACCAAAAATAACAAAAAGAATCACCTAAATCGGGGCTATTCAGAGCTTTCAGAGATTCGACAGAGTTTCGATGTTTTTTTTAGAAACCTTTTAAGACGTCATAGGGGTGCGTTTTTAGAGGAAAAAAATCTAAAATCTTGTGGAATACAAAAATCCCCAGTAATCGCTTGTTTTGAAACGAAATGAAGTGTTCAGAGCAGGGGGTAATTTTTTTCGTTTTTTGAAACTCTGAGATGAGGGGCCCAAAGGGTTTTCAGAAAAGAAGTTGTTAAATATGTAACTTTTGAACATTACTTTAAAATTATTTTCATCAAGAGATTTGAAAAAGAATAAATTCGGCCCTTTGCAAATGTCTCCTTTGAACTTTGGGGAAAATCTATGACTGGCAATGCAAAAGAGGGGGGAATGAGGCGGACAGAGGCCAGGGTTTAGTCCAAAAAGGGCGCTGAAAATTTAAATTTTCAACCCTAGTATAACGAAACTTACAAGCAAAGAAAAAGCGTTTCAAAACGTCTTTAACTTTTCTATTTGATCGATTTTTTTGCGGGGAAAAATACTTGGGTGTTGAGTTCGGCAATAGACATTTGGATTTCGCGGGAAATCAATTCCAAATTTAGACAAAATTAAACAAAAAGGGGGCCCAAATCCTCAATTGATCGGGTTTTATTTTTTTCGAACGCATTTTTACTTCGCTGAACGGGCGCGAATATAAACTCGCGTCGGCAACTAACTTTTTTTCTGAGCTTGCAACTCTTTCCTGATGAACGGAGATTTCAAGTATCAAAAATAAAGGAAACAACGTAAGAGACAATTTCATGAAAGCGCAAACAAAAGAAAAAAGAGAGCGGAAAAAAACAAAACTCAACACCGGTGTGTAGTGCGATGACCAAAAAGGGCAACCCTTTAATGAGAAAAATATTTTCGAAAAATGGGAAAAAACACCGGAGCATCCGGGTGCGGAGGACCATATGTTCGAGCCCAGGTGCTCAACTCCCAGAATAAGGGGTATATATTTTTATCGAACTTTCCCCGAATCTTGGTAGGGAGAAGGAGGGGATGCGGGGTAAGTACGATGGGCAATGGAAAACCCCCCGCAGAGAGAAAAGGGATAAGAAAGCTCGATTTTTGGGAATAGTATAGAAATTTGAGAATGCCTGGAGGCAGTCGAACCAAAGGACTGCAGCTCGAAAATCCGTCTTGTTTCCAAGACGGCCCCGGGAGGCGGCTACACCCTTGTATACTACAGTAGTGCAATTCCGGGAGAGCGGACACTTGGTTTCGGGTGCGAGCGAGGAAAGTTGAGACGAAAACGAACTTTGCATTTTCGAGTGAAGGCGAGAGGTGAACTGCATTGACAAACACTTGCAAAAATCGAAACCCAGAAAACCCCGGGAAAGACGTTGATGGCGAAATTCCCAAAAAGGTATACAAATGTGCAATTTTTGAATACGAAACAAAAATACCAACATAGAGGGGAAAAAAAACTACAAAAAGCGCCGGGAAAAACGCGGAAAAAATAAAATTTTTATTTGTTGTCCTCCTTTGTAAGTCAGTTTTTAAAATGAAAAGGGGTCACGTTAAATAAATAATTAATAAAAATAAAATAAATAAAAAAAATTTAAATTTTTCCCAAATTTTTAAACAAATGTAAAAAGAAAATTAAAAATTTCCCCCAAGATCCCATGTGCAAAACCCCGAATTTCCGCTGTTTTTCTGTGTGGCGTGTTAGATTGTACATCCGGGGAAAAACCCAAAATGACCTCCGTTACTATTGCGGTGTTCCCTTTACCTTCGGGTTTTAACAAGGATAAAGAAGCCTTTTCTTTTGATCAATGGGGTGGTGGGGGGAAACCTCACCCAAAAAAAGACATGTTTCAAGCATTTTTTTCGATTTTTTCCAAAAATATTATACCCAATATCCTATCCACCCCACAACCCAAGTTAATATTTTAAGACTTTCTCGGGTTCGCAAATTAATTGTGGCCTTTTTTTAAAGTTGTAATTTTTAAATGAACTTATACCGCTATTGAAACCAATTTAAAGGGCGGAGGCACCGTAACCTGTGGAACATTTTGGGTTTTTAAATTTAAATTATTACTAAGAAAACAGTACCCTAGTACCCACTCGTAAATAAAAGGAGGCGAGTGATATGTCATTATGCACGGACAAAATAGGCTGACCCCCGATTTTTTTAAATTTTTAAAACTATTTTTACCGCCTTCGAGCTAACGAATTTCAGTGGGAAAACTTCCCAGTTAATTGCCGACAAATTAGCTAAAGTTTAAACCTGTCGGGGGTACCAAGTAGGAAGATCCCTTTCCGTTATTATTCAACGTTTGGTCCCCCATCAAGTCTCCTTTATGGTGGGCGTGCCGGGTTTAAAAAGTATTTATCTAGGGGGAACAAACCCCCCCATCCTGAACCCAGGCTCCCAAAACATTCTATATCTCCTTGTTCAAGGTAATGTCAACAAAATAAAACGACTCGTCGATTGCATCGGGGCCTAAGGGTTTTCTTGGGCGATTTTATTCCTGTCAACCACTGAAAATCAGTTATTTTACTGAGTGGGGATAGATCTAAAAACAATTTATTTTTTTATTTAAATAATCAATAATCATGTTTAGTTTTTTATCGTCAACATGACACACGCAGGGAGAAAGATTAACGAACATCGGGCAGAAAAGTGTCTTTTCTCCCTTATACGATTCAATGAAAAAAAAAAATTGCTAAACAATTTTTTTCGAAATTTAAGGGCGCAACCATTTTTAAGAATTAATATTTCTATCAAAATAAGTAAAATCGTCTGTTTTTTTTCACCTGGTCTCTAGGGTTTTTTCCCCTTTTAAAG
>JAMZAV010014602.1:0-14058 GCA_024449915.1 Sweltsa coloradensis | reverse complement strand
TATAAGCCGGTACACACCACCCTTCACCAGTGGGTGTGTACAGAGCAGGTTTACAGCGGCTAGGTGTGGCCAACGTCGCGTGTGTTCTGTTCATACTAAAGCGCTAACTGCGACCGTCTCACGAGGTGGGTTGGTCCAGAGCAGTTAACAGCGTTGGGTCACGTGGTAATCTAAGCCGGTACCACCTCGTCACAGTGGGTGGTACAGAGCAGTTTAACAGCGTTGGGCCAACGTCGGTTATAAGCCGGTAACCACCTCGTCACAGTGACTGGGTGGTAGAGAGCAGTTTATTGGCGTCGGGTCAACGTCGGATTTTAGGCGGTAACCAATTATATAAATGTAGGTGATATGTTAGTTCTTCCTGCAAACACGGATATGTTAAGTGCGAGTACACCATAGACTTCTCCAACTCTCAATACCCATTGTTGAAGATTTGGTTACTGCCACTAATATCCTACACGTTGACGTACGCTGCTTGAACTGCCAACTGGCAATAGTACAATTATTGGAGGGAAGATTTATCATCGGGGGCCGTGTTAATTTCGTAGATAATATTAGAATTTTACCGCTAGTATCAATTCTCAACCGACGGCATCCGCCTTATATCCAGCAGCATTTGGGAAACAACACTTACTATATTAGAATAGCATTCAGTTGCTATATTAATAAGCTTATGTTTGAAGGGTAAAGTTTGGAAAAATGTTTGAAAATAATTCGCGGGAGCGTGAAATGTCTAGTTTTTATACCTTACAAATCAAGCAATCGAATTATATATCTTTTCCACACTCCTTTGGTCGATTTAGAAATTTTTAAACTGCTTTCCTGTACTTTGGGGTCGAATGTTGTTCCACATAAAAAATAAACATAAACTTGTATTGTCACAATAACAAACCAACCCAAAGCAGAATATGTTACAAAATTTCGGTCATCGCCTGCTTGCCTTACTGGCGCGAATAGTGATGGGAATTTTCATTTCAATTCGTTGAAAATAAAAAAAAAAAATCCATACTTAGTTTCGATATAGAATTAGTTGCTAGTAAAGCAAAAAAAATATGACTTTTTACACAGGTAAACTTTGAAACAAAATTAATTGTTGCTTCCTAGGACAATTAGCTAGTGATTGGCTGAAGGCCGTGACAATGGCCAGCATAAAACATATTATGTTGTAGTTTATTTGAGCTACTGTAACAATATGAGGCTTTTAATTATTAAGACATACTATCAGTGCCTACCTACATCATATTGTAAGTAGAAGTAGCCCTGTAGTGAAGTCATTATGAGCCACGTATTGTTGCTGTAGAGTGGGTAAAGGGGCACAAGTGTAGGGTAGGCTATACACAGGCCTAGAGGTAGATGAAATAAGACAGGCCTAGACATTAATAAAAAAAGTGTTCGCAACTTCAATTTGACTTTGTTAGCATAGTACAGGCCTTCATGAAATGTATGCTAGTAGGCTTTGGTAGCCTAAATGTTTAAGACAATATCAATATAGCATATTACTGCCGAGTGCCAATACCATAAGGTCAATACCGATCACTATCAGTCACCCCAACATACACACATCTGGCATGTATTGCAGGCCTACATTTCATTAATAATATACTGCAACTTAAATACTCTAATAGACTTATTATAATGGTCTATCTATAGGCCTACTGTTGGCTTACTGATAAATAAACAAAAATAAAACGTTTAATAACCAATATTTTAGTTGAACATTTTAAAGCCTTGTTGAAAATTTTCAGTCAATTAAAAATTTTCAACGTCCCATCACTTGGCGCGAACATCGATATTGTAAGGAATAATATGCAATTGTAATATAATCGGGAAGTGGACTTTTGTATTCTGTACTGCAGTTTATATTTTACAGCGGGAATAAAATGACGAACCAGCATGTTAGCCAACGTCAGAACAATACTGGGATTTTTCTTTCGTGGATTTGGATTTTAAAAAGTTAAAAACCATTTCAAATGCTGGATCTGTTACTATAAACTTGATAAATATTATAAACTTAAGCGTCAAATTAGAATTAATAATGAATATTAATATGTACTACTACGAAATGAAAGACTGCATACCAAGTTCGATTGCCAAATGTTCTGTTTATCATGTTGGCATTGTTTTGTGCATATCAAACAAGAAGAAACAAAACTTGAAAATAACCGACAACCGTTTGGACTTGGGAGTAATTGACCGTGTTGACAGTAACTGTTGACACCACTGGAAGAGAAAAGGTAGGCCTACATTATAAACACCACCTATTTTATCACAATAGGATAATCTGGAACTACACACAATAATCTTTATCAAAGCACTGTTTGACGTAGGCCTAACCGCTATAAGTAGGGTTATGTTGGTCCTAGACCCCTGGCCCTCTAGTCTTGCTAGGGCTTAGCTTAGGGTTTAGAATGAGTATGGGGCCTTCTTGAAGGCCCCTAAGTCTATACTTAAAGCTAGGCCCAGGTCCTTGTCCTTGTCCTATTCACAGAGTAAGCCTAGTGTTATTTTAAGTCATTGGCCCTAGCCTTGGTCTAGGCTAGGGCCTAGCCTTGGCAAGCTTGTTCTTATTTTGTTGCAATGTGATTGTGATACAAATCAAATAAAGGCCTAGGCCAGACCTAGGTCTACACATTGTGATTCAGAGTGTTCCAGATTATCAAATTATGCCTACCTAGGGTAGACTAACTTAGCCTACGCCAGATTGTAGGCTAGGGCCTAGATACTCTTACGATTTCAACAATTATTGTGCTTGGGGCATTACGCATGTGATTTTTCCGCTTAGTAGCTGCCTATAGGATCAAGGTCTACGAAAGAGCCTAGATGCCTAGGCATAGAGGAACTCCTTCGGTTGGCGGTGGAGGGGTCCAAAAGCATTTTACGATATTTTGTAGGGAATTCGTAGATCGTAGGTTAGCATTTGGACCCCCCCCCCCCTCAACCGAAGGAGTAGGCCTAGGGACTACCGGCATAGTTAGAGTAGGGCTCAAGGTGCTATTCAGTAGGGCTAGGCCTACTGTTGTGGGGCTAGCCTATTGGTAGGCTAATTAAACTATAAGGCGTAGCCTAGAGGAGAGGCATTTGTAGACCTCTTATGTTTTGTCTCTTCACCACTATGGTTTACCCCGTAGGCCCTAAGGCAAGACAAAAGCAAAATTTTATAGCCTTTTCACTTTGTACAAAGTAGGTAGCTAGCTAGGCCTACCTACCTGTCTTGCCTTCCTCTAAGTAGGCTAGGCCTAGGCTAAAGCTGGGCATTTACTGTTTTGCATTGCTTGTGTAGGATTTTGTAGGCCTAGGCTATTAGGCTTATGATCAGACTATTTATCAGACTAGTAGGGTAGGTCTAGCCTACACCAATTTATTCTATTTTAATTTTTAATAAATTGAAGTCATCATCTCAAAATCATTTGAGAAGCAAGGGCCTAGAGCTTACATTAAACAATTGGATCGATAAATTAAAATATCGGTAAAGGTCGATGCACAATTGCCCAGTAGGCCTACTGTAACGAGGAACAGCAACAAGAAGATATTTTAATCTCATGTTAACTTACCACACGATGCACAAAAAACCTTCCCGTATCCCGGTAAAAGTCAGAATTTAGTTATCCACGGCCTTTTGTAAAAGTTTATTTCTGTCTGCTTCACAGGCTATTGTGCATCGAAGACGAATCGAAGACGTTATAATCTTCCTGTTCTTGTTTCATTCTAAGTTCGGTTTGAGTTCTTAATTTAAAGTTTGAATTTGTGATTTATCAAAATTTCTGTATTAAACCCTGGAAAAAAAACCTTTTTTTCAAACCCCCTTTTGAAAATGATTTTCTTCTTAGAGTAGCCCTACGCCTATAGGCTAATAATAAAATAAATAAATTGTATTCTGACTGAAGCCTACTGGTAGCCTACCTTTTGTAAATTGGTTAGGTAGGCTAGGCCTAATAGGTGTCTAAGCCTCCGCCGCAAGTCCATTTTTATTTAGGTAGGCATAGCCTACACAACTTAATAATTTAGCATTGTTTCCTTTCATGTGAAGACCAATTTTGTTTTCAGTTTTTTAAACAGATTTGAGAAAGTTTGGTTTTGTGTTATGGTTTATTTATATAGGGCCTAGCTATACCCTACTAGTTTGGTTCAGAAGTTTAAGCATTGCAATTTCCACTTGGCATGAACTATGAGGAAAAATAAGCCTGTCTCTACTGGAAAATCAGAAAATGCATGATGGCCCAGTAAGCCAAAAATGCGGGCATATGAAAAGAAGATATTCCCCACCCTATTTCATTTTGCACATATTTCAGTTTATTTTCCCGTGACTTTTAAAATATCCGTATTAATATCTGACGCCATATTGATTGATTGAGTCAAAACCATTACAAAAGAATAATTTAAACATATACATTTAACGTCATGCGTAGGCTATTTATTGTTATTGAACGTAGGCGGAAGAATAATTCTAATCTATTTTAACATTTTAAATTTTATTTTGACAAACGCAGGAGAGAGCGGTATAGGCTATACTGGTCTGTCTGCTCTAACGTATATTCTTTGATTTTATTCCATCAAAATCTCAATATTTTCAAATTAGTATTTCTTTTATTACCTGGGAGGTAGGCCATTATTATGTTATAGAACATGATAGTAGCTATATTTAATTGGTTAGGCTCTAGTTTGTTTGTTTTGTATCCCCGACCCACATCGACTGCCAACTAAGGTTCAATAGTGGGTCACCAATATGACCTATATTATGGTATACAGTGTATATGGTAGAGGGCCTATAACCATAAGGTGGTCAATGTGAGATATTTGTGGTTTATTCCATTATAGTTTCAAACTATTTTTAATTAGGGCCTACCTAAGTGATGGACGGCCTAATGTTTAGCTAAACTTAAGATGATAGGTACTTCATTGTAGGTACCGATGTATCTTGATTTAGTATCGACACAAAAATATAGAATGCACCATTCGACCCACTACCCCCCACCCCCGCGGAAATAGTGGGTCACCATAAATTGGGTATAGGGGCTATAGTGAACCACCTTGCACATCCAGTAATTGGATGAGCGTAGCGAGCGAACGCGAAGATTCCATTTCACTACACTGGAGAAAAAAAATCCGGAATGTTTTTTTTTTCTTTCTTTTTTTTGTATTTTTGTGTGTTTGTCCCACGATTCCGGCTAAACCGATACTGCCAATTGCGATGATTGTATGAGGCCTTCGAAATCTCTGAACTTAGAACTGCCACGTTTTGAGCGCAGTCAAAAATTATTTCTCATTTTTAATCGGGGGGGGGGGGGGGCAATTTACGATTTTTCGGATTTAAAAAAAATTTCTACTACGACTTATAACACCTATGCTACGATGCTTTACGAGTGTAATGATTTTTTCAGCAGAACCTTAATTTTATGAATCATATGTTGGTGTGAAATTTGAAGCGTAATCGAAAATAATTCTCTGAAAATCGCAATCTAACGCTTTTTTCGTTTTAAAACAAATTTCTTCGATTTATAACATCCTAGGCTACATGCTTTATCCGATTGTAATAATATTATCTCTCAGACCCTTATTTTATGAATTTATGTATTTTCTGTAAATTTGGAGCGCATCGGAAACACAATAAGTTTGCTCATGAAAATCGCAATTTTAACCACTTTTTTTCAGTTTATAACAACAAACATACTCTCATCCAACTAACGCTCACTGGAAAAGCGTTTGCGACAGGCTTCCTAGTACTTAGTGATGTAGCCTAAAATTGTTTGATCATTTTCTTTTGGAGAATATTCTCCGAGCACGAGCATTTTCCGAGCATATTCTAAAAACTTCATAGGCCTATTTCATAAAAAACTGTCTTAACTAGCACAATTTAGATGCATTTTTTAAATTTTATTTGAATTGTATAGTACATGTACTTCATGTTATTTGAATTTCCCTTAATTTGATTTGGAGAATGTGAATTTTGATGTGCTACTACTTGGCATTACAAAGTTTCGGTCTAGTTCTGATTGAAATATGTTTGTGCAGCTTGTGATTGTGTTCGGATGGAAATTAGGTGAGAATAATAACTCGGATAACTGGAATATATTGAAATAACAGTAGACCTAGGCTGGGTCGGCTAGGTTATGCATTCTTATTCCTTAAAAAAAAATTAAGTACTCGCCTAGTAGTATTTTTTTGAAACCAGGGTGGCTATAGGCAAATACCAAATCATTGGACTATTCAGCTGTAACCGCACATTGTTGGTGTGTGTAGGCCTACTGTGTCTCTTACCTACTGTTTTGTTGAAGCCAGAGGCCTAAAGGCACCAGTGTCTAACAGCTTACTACAGATGTGAGTTTGGCACAGCCCTAATATAATATTCTTAAAAAGGTGGAAATGATAGCTATATTTGAAGTTTCAACTATTTGTTGCATTGTAGAACGACTGGAAGAATGCTCAATATGCTCCGGCTAATCTTTGGAGGGTTTCTTGAGATATTTTTCATGCTCTGAGAATATTCTTTGGGGAATATTCTCGACTCACATCTCTCTCTACATACTTGAAACACTCTTAGGCCTACCCAGGTTGTACAGTAGGCCTATTATTAAATCTGCCTTTATTGATGACCAGTGTTGATAATCAGTTGGAAAACTTGGTTTGTTGGTCAAGACCCATTAGGCCTACAGAGTGTGACCCAGTATAAACCTTCCGACTTGCAATTAAGACTATTTTTTATAGGTACCGGTATGCGAGTTTAAGAGTCAACTACGTATAGGTATTAGGTAGGCCTACCAATTTGTAACTTTTTTGGGAACTATTCCTGCTTCCAGTTGTCATCCGATTGATATGCAATTTTGCATAGGCCCCCCCCACCCCCCCCCCCCCCCCTAATTGTCACAAAAGATAATAATATGTGGTCACTCTTTGAGAGTAAAAGATTACCTTCCAACATGATTAAGTCATTACGCACAAATAAATTACATTTATATTTTGATGATTTTACAAAAACCAAACTCCTGAAAAATACAATTTCATTTAGGCCCTATTTAGTTTTTTTTGTGATTGTTTGAAAAAAAAAAAACGTGGACAGAACTATAGAACGACTGTATAGGCCTATACATACCACTTGTACACAGATCTGTATATAATCTGATACCAAAAAGCTGGCTTCAGGAACAGTTCCAGAAAAAATCACTACTATTGCAGACTCTTAACTCTCTTCGTGAGGAAGGCACAATACTATGTGGGTGCCAAATGAACTGACAATCTCAATTTTTCTGCTTTCATCAAATTATTTTAGTCACTCTTAGATATTTACCAAAAATACTGGAACCACAAAAGTTATAGGGCCTACAGAAGTTAGGCCTATAGAATTTAATTTAATTCATATGACTTAAGCTTATCTTAAATATCTCCAAAGGGATGCCAATATTGCCAATTAACAAGTATTATTTTTGATACTTGAACTTTTAGCAGAAAGCTCAAATAACCACTATGCTCCCAACTTCTCTGTTACTACTCTCACTACTGTATAAGGCCTAAGCCCTAGAGTAGGCCTAATAGATCTTGTAGTGCCAACCCCTACCAAGTTCATAGAATAGACTCACAATAATTAGCCCACTTCCAAAAGTTTTTTTGCACTAGGTTGCGATCCATGCCGATTGAAATTGAAACGACAACCTACCTGACTGATGACAATCTTCTCATTCAACAAGGACCGCACTACATCAAACGATTCAGACACCAGTATTTACCAAATTTAAAAAATCTTCCAAAAATAAAAGCTTTTGCCTAGTACGAAATGTGATACCAAGTGTTTTAAACCGAGTATGACAATAATTTTCATCTGACCTTTGTTAAATATTATTCTTCTATCCACAATTATTTAATATCAAATTTGAAAAAATAAAATGCTGCTTGTATTTTATTAATAACTCATTAAAGATAACTTGTACAATACCGGTATTTTTTATTTTGCTACACTGTTGACATAAGGAAATGTCCTTGTACTTACATAAATGTAATTGTAGGCCTATGTGCACTATATGAATTTAATTTGGCCTCCATAGTTACAGTGGGCCTCATACATGTGAGGTAGGCTATTCCAGAATAAATTGATTCAAATTTAATTCCAGAAACTATGATGCTCAATTGATAAAAATTTAGTTTTGCCTTTGTGCCATGTTTTACCCTCCATAATATTCAAGTGTTTGAAACTTTTGAGTTTGGGCTAACTTTAATAAATTGTTGCCAACAATATCCAAATACAAATTTTCATTTAGCCTAAGCATCCTGCATTGCATTCACATAGTAGGCCTATTATTGCATGTTTTGGTACAATAAAACATACCTAACAAGGACATTTCCCTATAATATTACTTCCAGCCTCAATCCTAGTCATTCATTTTTTTCTACTTTAAGCCTACAGTAGAAAAAAAGTGTAGGTATTAATAAATGTTAAATATAGGGCTAGCATTTAAATGGTTCGATCAGGACATGGCATTCCAATTATCTTTATGTTTTAAATCGTTTAACATTTCAGCCAAACTGTGTGGGCTATCAAGGCCTATCTATATAACAATGGTAATGTTATAATTCCAGGCAGAGAAAAACCTAAATTTTAAAAAATTGAAACGTCGGCTTGAGGTTCTGGGGTTCAAAGCACCGCCGGGGTAAATTTTTTTAAATCAATCCCTACGAACAAAAAAACCTGTATAATCGGGCTTGTGCATAAAAACAGGGCCCAAATTTATTAAATAAATAAAATTTTGATAATAATCATGCCCGAGGGAACCATTTTCATGTTTTAAATTTTGGGGGCGGGAAAACCCCTTTAAGTAAAAATTTTAGATTTTTTTATAAAAAAATTTGACCTCCCCAATGGTGGGTTTCTCTCCAGAAGATTTGTTTCTTTCGTATTTTTTTAAAAAACCCAATGCCGTGTCGGTGAAGTGGGGTTTTTTAAAGGTAGGTACAAAACGGAGTTGGGTGTTTGGGCCAGGAATCCCAAGATACTTTTTTCAAAGCTGGATTTTTTTTTGGTAGAAAAGTTTTTTGACACCCCTTTTTTGGAATCATTAGGCCTATAAATTTATGTATCTAGGGATGTAAGAAATGTCTTGATGTTTTTAAATGTATGTATGTAGGGTTAGTAGGGTTTTTTAGTATTGTATGAAATGTATGTATGTTGTATGAAATGTATGTTTTTATTTTATGAAATGTATGTATGTATGTATTTTATGTGGGTATGTATGTATTTTGATGTATGTATGTATTAGGGAAATGTATTTAAATTTATGTATGTAGTATGTGTGTATGGGGTGTGTTGTGGGGTTGTGGTGGGGTATGTAAGGTAGGGACTTTGACAATTTAAAATTTATTTTAAATGTTAAACAAAAAGACATGGGCCCTAAAAAAAATTTTTTAGGCCTTATTGTATTTTATTTTATGTGCGGGGAAAAGTTTAGGGCCGGGAAAACACGCGGGATGACGTCCCGGGGAAAAGGGAAACAATTAAATAAAATTTTAATATTAAAATTTTTCATGTAATTTTAAAAAATGAGGCCCCTTTTCTTATTTTTAGGCTTGAAATTTTTCCCTTTACAGGGCCAATTTTTTAATTTTTGAATGACAAAAATTATTTTTTAATGTTGAATTTAATTTTTAAAAAAAAAAAAAAAACATTTTTTTTTAAGCATATTTTTTTTCCACCCATTAAAACAATCTTCAAAAAACGACTTTAAGTTTTGCCTTAAAAATATGATTTTAAATCAAACATTTAAATTTTTTAATCATTTTTTGTGATTTTTTAGGGGGAAATATTAAACAAAATGTGCTTTTTTTAAATTTGATAATAATTAAACGTTTTTAGGGAGATGAATAAAAAAGAGTGAATTTTTAAAGGGTAAACCAATAGGGGTTTTAAATTTAAAAACATTTAGATGGAATTAGTGTGATTTTAGAACCTTTTTTTCCCATTTTTCCGTTTTTCCCAAACCTAAAAACCCGGGCTCTCACCTAGCCTTGCCTTCCCCCTTAAAACCCTCTGTCATCCTACGTTTCCCCCCTTAAAAACCCGGCTCTCTCCTTCGCCCCCCACCTTAGAACCGGGCCGGGTCATCCTAGTTTTGCCTTCCCACCTTAAAACCGGGCTGTCATCCTACGTTTTTTCCCCCCCTTAAAAAACCCCGCTTTTCACCCTTTGCCTTTGCCTTCCCCCCTTTAAAAAACCCTGCTGTCACCCTTACGTCTTCCCCACCTTAAAAACCCAAAGCTCTAAACCCTAGCCTTGCCTTCCCAAAAAAAACCTTAGAACCTATTTGTCATCCTACGCCCTTCCCCCCTTTAAAAACCACTCTCACCCTTTTAGCCTGCCTTCCCACCTTAAAAAACCTCCCTGTCATCCTACGTTTTTCCCCCACCTTAAAACCGGGGCTTTCATCCTTCGCCTTCCCCCACCTTAAAACCCTCCCGGTAAATCCTACGCCTTCCCACCTTAAAACGCTTTCACCTAGGGCCTACCCCCCTTTAAAACAACGGGTTTAAAATCCTACGCCTTTCCACCCTTTAAAACCCGGGATTTTAAACCTAGGGCCTTTTCCCACCGGGGAAAACCAAACGCTACCCTACGTTTTCCCCCCTTTAAAAACCTGCGCTTCCCCTACGCCTTCCCCCCCTTTAAAACCTGGGGCTCATCCTATTTTTTTCCCACCTTAAGAACTTGCGCTCCTCCTACGCCTTCCCACCGTGGAACCAGCGCCCCACCAAAGGTTTTCCCCCCTTTAAAGAACCTGCGCTTCTCCCAACCCCTTTAAAACCCCCTTTTGGAAACCGGTTTTTAACCCTTTACCCCCTTACCCCCCTTTTAAAAACGGGCCCCAACCAAACGCCTTCCCCCCCCTTAGAACCTGCCGCCTCCTACCCCTTCCCCCCTTAAAACCCCTGCCCCTATAAAATCCCCCTTTTCCCAACTTAGAACCTGCGCTCATCCTACGCCTTCCCACCTTAGAACCTGCGTTCCTCCTACGCCTTCCCAACTTAGAACCTGCGCTCATCCTACGCCTTCCCACCGTGGAACCTGCGTTCAACCCACGCCTACCCACCTTAGCCCAAGCTAACCACCAACGATTAACCGACGTAGTTCCGCCATCGGAAAGGCGGACTAGTGCAGTTGGATTATAGATGGATTACCGGCGGTGTAGAGGCGGGTGACGACGTTATACCGATGCAGGGCCGTGGGTCTTAGCTACTACTTTCCGACGGCGGTACCCCACGTCGATCCTCCGGTAATGTAATCGTCGGAACTACGTCGGCAAATCGTTGGTGTTCTACTTGGGAAGGGTTTTAGATAAGTAGCAATCATGGATTTGATTTGATAACTGTTTCAAATAGTTTGTATTCATATTTGGCAAATTTCTCTACTTTATTGTTTGTTACTGTACGATAGTAGGGATGAATAAAGTAAAAATAAAATGTATCGAACGATGACAATGTTGGTTTAAAAAGTATGCAATTTTTTTTTGACAGAGAGTCGTGATTAAGATTATGTCTTAAAAAGTCACACCAAATATTTCCGGTCAGAAATAGTATGAAATCTGTTCGTGTGAAATAGTGTCAATTTGCATTCAGGCCAATGTGATAAGTGGCCAACTATTAATAATCATTCACACAAGACCCGAATACAATGGCGGTGGTATCAGTCTGCGTGAACGCTGAAAATGTATTATAATGCGCGTTTTGGATTTTTTTTTTCAAAAAGCGTGCAATTCGAAAATATTTTCAATAATATTGATTGTCGAAAAAATATTTAATGTCGATTATCGAATGAAAACATCGACTACCGTGTACATTCCTATACGATAGGGCTACCTTCCTAGTTGTATTAATGGCAGATTTTCAATGTAAAATAACATATATGTTCCTCTGCTAGCGTGCTATAAGCTCGGGTCTATGTTAATGGAGAGATCTTACTAGTTACTAGGTGTTGTGTTTTATTTATATTAAGAAACGCGTTAAGTTTCTTATCGAAGGTAGACTAGAAATATTACGTTAATAACTTATTGCTACGTATAGTTCCGACTAAGATAACTCTTAATAGCTACGACTAGAGACACGTTTTTATATTGCTGTGTTGGGAGGAATAATTAACATTTTTTCCTCTTGATAATGCTTTGGGTTTGATTTATGTTCCGCTGATGAAGAGCACTTGGGGGGAAAGAAAGCAAAAGTGTTCAAGTCTAAAAGATATTTCAAGACGCTTGGCAGCTTCCGCACGCTCGCATGCTTAGCTTAATTCATCCTCCGAGCAGTTTTCTTTTAGTTGAGTTTGAGGTATAAAAGAAAACGCGCCTATAACATTATTATTTTATCAACATTTTGATAAACGATTAAAATTCAGGTCGTCGTTCTGCACTTAAAAGTAAAAAGTTCCGTAATTAAAAAGTTTGTTGATGGGCAAGTTGCCGTCTTTATGAGTACACTGCATACGGGGCTAATTAATCCGACACCACACGGCAGGAGTAAGCAAAGATTAGAAGGCTGTAACACGTATCCTAGAAGCACCTGGCTGTCGGTAATTCTTTCAGCGCTCTTCTCTCATCTCATCGTGCCTTTTGTTCTGCAGGCTTGCCTACAAATTACACGCGGGCGCTCTCACTGTCACACAAGCACCAGTCGAGAGCTTCTACAACGAACGAGAGTACACACTAATGTTCAAATGCGCAATCATAATTTTTATAAACGTTCGTACATTACACCGTAGTACTTTGGAGGGTGCAAGCTTTAATTGGACAACGTAAAACAGTAGCTACGTTAAGAGGACGCAGGACATACTTCCACGACAATAATGTATTTCCTCTGACAACTTTAGTCACATTTGTATGGAACTCTATTTATAGTTGTCGAAGAAATAGATTTAAAGTTGATATCGCAGCAATTTTTGATTAAATAATTGAATATATTTTTATTTATTTAATTTTTCATATTCCATTAAAAGTTACAAATAAATATAGAAAACTCGCATACAAGTTGGTCGTTAGTCACTTTTAACGCCGATAAGCAGTGTTACATAAATTTAATTCTTTCAAACAGAGAAACCCCGGCGAATGGAAGGATATTTTCGTTCGCGCTCGGTTCATGCTAATCGGTTGATAGATACATATTTTTACACTAGGAAAACGCTTTAGTCCCGCCGCGTTGATGGATGAGCGTTTTTGTAAGTTTTTAGTTCTTGTAGGACCACTTTTCCTTTGCAAGTGCTTTTTGAATGCATTGTAGGTGATTGTTGTCAAGTTTCTATTGTTACATGTTAATTGTTATTATAAACCTCAAAAAACTCATATTAATACCTTTATTTCTATGGATTCTGGCTAACTTTTTCAATTTTTTCTTTCAAAAAGCAATACATCACCATAACCTTAATGTCCATGTGAAATATGAACGTTGTAGCCCCACCCGTTTGGTCAGAATCGGCCCAAATGTCACGAAAATATCGCACTAAAAATAGTAAAAAATCGTGAAAGTACGATATTCATGAGAAATATTTCTTCGATTGTACCCAAAAACGTGCCAGGTCTAAGTTTAAAGATTTCGAAGGTCTCCAGAAAATTTCATCGCAATTGGAGTATCGGTTTAGCCGGAATCGTGTTAACAAACACACAAAAATACAAACAGAAAAAACAAGAAAAACGAAAAAAATCGTAAAATTGCGATTTTCATAAGAAATAATTTTTCGATTGCGCTCAAAAAGGTGGCAGTTCTAAGTTTAAAGATTTCAAAGGTCTCCAGAAAATTTCATCGCAATTGGAGTATCGGTTTAGCAGGAATCGTGTTAACAAACACACAAAAATACAAACAAAAATAAATAAGAAAAACGAAAGAAATCGTAAAATTGCGATTTTCAAGAGAAATAATTTTTTGATCAATTTTTCGTACGGTGCAGTTCTAAGTTCAGAGATTTCGAAGGTCTCCAGAAAATTTCATCGCAATCGGAGTATCGGTTTAGCCGGAATCGTGTGGACAAACACACAAAAATACAAAAAAAGAAAAAAAAAACATTCCGGAATTTTTTCTCCAGTGTAGTGAAATGGAATCTTT